>MQRK01211000.1:2830-24104 GCA_001938485.1 Girardia tigrina | reverse complement strand
TATGCGAAAGCAGTAAAGTAATTAGAGTAAAAATTTAATTGACAACAAATATATCTTCTTATCGATCTTCCTTATCGATCTAAATAAAAAATGTTATCCCTATTCATTCATAGATGGTTATACAAGACTGATATATATTATGATTCCATATGGCATCAATAGTCAGTAAAGGGTTAAAACATGAATATATCGCACTTTGAACATTTGTGAACTTATTGATTAGAACATGATCAGTATTGATTAGCACATTGCAGTATTCATTAGCATATGTGCAGACGAATGAAATATTGATTTTTGCACTTTTTTGTGTAATTTTGATGGTTTTTACATGTTTTCGATGATTTTAAGGTGTTTTTTAAGGTGTTTTCATGGTTTTAAAGATAACAAGGATGGTTTCTAAGGTATTTTAGATTGTTTTTATCAATAAAAGAATCTCTTATCTTGAATTCAATCCTTTCAAATTCCATTTTAGTATGTTTTATTTTATATATTTAGGATTGAACAAATATAATATTACGCAAATTGACCCAAAAATAATTTTGAAAAAAGGTTGAAGTCAGATTTATCAAAGGGCAAAATAATTGTACATGGTGTGATATATCCGATAGAAGTTTTAGCACTCAACCGTTTTACTAATGTTCATGTAGACAAATATTTGGAAATTTTGAAAGATAAATTAGCATCATCAAAATATGTTTCCGAGAAGTTTGTGTACCTCGGGTCAGTCATAAAATTCATGTAGTTTAATTGATTATTTAGAGAAGTAGTTATCATTATTGTATAATATTAAAAGTATGATAAATAATTTTAAGAATTCAATTTTTGAAATTGTTCTCAACAGTGAGTACCAGATTTTACAAATAATGAAATTACAAAATCTTTTGTACCAAAAATGAACCCGATTTTATTATTGATTAGATGCTCTGACTAACACGTAAAATATCAGGTGGATTTCAGTTCGCCACGGACAGAATGTTTTGGATATATCATCATAATTATATCTCTATGATGACGAACCTGGTGTCACAAAAGTAAAAGACGAAAATCGAACAAGTATTTTTAATAATTTCCCCAATCTCGATTGTCCAAATAATGCAATTACTATAATGTTGTAAAATATTTTTTAATCTTTTTACATCTCATTAAAATTTATTATAAAATTCATGATTCTTAAAATTATGTTTTTACATGTTGTTATTAATTCTAAAATTACAAATATTTAATTACCGACTGTTTATTTATCAATTTTAAAATTTACACAACTACTTATTAAAATGCACAAAAATAATGTTTAATTTTTTTAAGAGAACTCACATTTGACAGAACATTTATTACATTCACATTTCTTATCATCTTTATGATGATCAACAGTATTGCTTTCACTTAGATCCATCAATCAATTTTCAATATCTCTCATTATAATCTGAACTATACTTGATAAGATTATTTTATTTAAAAATATTTACTTTAAATTTTATTGGCTGAAATAAAATATTTCTATAGTCATTTTTAAACATTAATTTGATTTTAATTATTTAAAAATTTACAAAAATAAAATCAATAAAATTATTTAAAAGTTGCAATAATAAAAATTAAAAATTTGAATATTAAATCTATATTTAAATAAATTAGTTTCAGATTATAAGAATTAAAATATTAATCATCCATCTGATTAGGAGAGACACAATCCCACATCAACACACAACATTTAAACATGCAAACACTACACAAACAATTACACACCGCATATTCCTCACAGTTTTAATTTTTTTCTTAGATTTATTCTTTTTTGATGTATTTTAAATTTATGATTATTTTATTATGATTATTCGTCCTTGTAAAATATAATTTAAATTCCCATAAAATATAGAAATATTTGTCTAATTTGAAAATAAAGAATAAAAAAAATTAGCAATATGTTTCAATAATTAATAATTTTAATATTTTTAATATTTATTTTATTTCAATTTTATTTGTCAGTTACGTTATAAACTAATGCAAATATTTCTTCATCCAATGGAAATAATTTTCATTTATTTATGACAGTCTCCTTTTATTTTTTAATACTTTCCTTTAATGAATTTACTTTCTCTTCTCTATTGTTTTTCTTTTATCTTTTTCCAAATTCAATCTCAAATCTTTAAAACTTTCCGTACGGGAGTCAAAAATCCTTTGGCCAACTTCTTTGGTATTTCGAATATTGAATGCGCCGTCAATTGTCGACGACTGAATTGCTCGGGCTTCACAAATAATGGCAACACTTGCGTCACTTATCCGATGGTCGATCCGTGTGATCACACTTTACAAACGAATATAATAGATGTATTTATGATGGATTCGGAAATTGAAAAGGTTTAATTTAATAATTATTATTAATAGATCCTCATTTTCTCATATAATGTAAAATGGCAGTCATAATATTTCAAGAAAGGAAAGATTTTTTCAATAAGTTTATATTGTTATGTATGATGTATTTCGTTCTTATGGTAACGGATTTGTACTACTGTTTAATTTAATACTTTTGAAATTATTTACAATAGAAATGCTAATTAGTGTATCATTTGGTACATTTAGGTATGCCTCCTCCGTTTTGATATTACATTATGTGATTCTCCGTACTTATAAACTGAAGAAGACAAATTAAACGAATTCAAAATTGTATTTTTATTAAATTCGGTTTATTTAAACAAGAAATAATTAATTTCTTTTAATTTCTTTTTTTTGTATAATTTAATCTTATGAAATTAAATTATATTATTCAGTTTCTCCCCGCTCAGAAACATCATGAGTGAAGATGAAAGCCAGTTTGAGTCGATCAACTGATACTGACGTCCCGTTGTCCATGATGAAGTATTCTAGGGACATTTCTAATTTACTTTATGCAGTCCAAAATATGGGGCTTCGAGAGAGATTTTGGCATGTTTCCTTATATACATGAACTCACAGTTCTCGATTGATTTCGGAATTTTTAAGTCGTTCTGAAGTATTCGTTTAACTATTTTTCCGCTTTCCGCAATGTTTTTTATGTACTCCATTCGACACTTCTTCTGACTGATGGAATATAGCCCCAAGCATGGCGTGGTTAGCACCGTATACTTTTGGGAGGGTGACAGTTCGCTAGCGTCCAAGCAATTCCGTAAGCAAAACGCCACTGTGGGCAGTACGTGAATCAATGTTTTTTTTGTTTGGTAGCGTTATTGCCGTAATTGCCGCTTTCATGGTGCGAAAGTCGTTCCACCTTTCCGTTGGATTGTCGGTAGTATGCCGTCGTTTGAATGGATTTAATGCCTAAGTGTTTGCATGATTCTTGAAATAAAGAACTATTGATTTGAGTGTCTCTGTCGGTCAATATTTCGACCGCAATACCAAATCTAGATATCCAGTTTTTGACCAAGGCTCTTGCTACAATTTCAGCTGTGATGTTCCTAACCGATATCATCTATGGCCACTATGTCTGACGATCTATTATAGTTAATATAAATGCTTTATTATTTATAGACGGAAGTGGTCCCATGATAGCTATGTGAATTGCGTTGAATCTACTCGCTGCTGGAAGTGGCATGATCTTTGATTTAATGTGTCGATGAATTTTTGCTTTTGCACATTCTTGGCATTCCTGACACCACTTCTGAATGTCTTTCGTCATTTGTTACCATGTATACGATCGACCGATAAGTTTTCTGGTACGTTTGATACCTGGATTACCGCCCTGATGGTGCATCTGAAAAACCTCTTTCCGAAGTGATGACGGTAATATTGTTCTTCATCCATAATTCGTCCAAATTGTTCTTTAACTCTGTTCGTTATTTGGTTAAAATGATTTGCATTGGCCAAGGAAATGCGTTGCTTTGTGATACATCCATTTGCATGATATTGTTTCTGAATAACGCATCGGCCACTGTGTTTGTATGACCTGGGCAGTATTCAGTAGTATAGTTCATTTCTGATATGAACTGCAGGCGTCTCCATTTACGGTTCGTCGGATTCTTTGGTTGGTTGTGTGAAAGGGGCTGGTGATCTGTATAAATTTTCGTAACTGAAGCTTCCAAAATGGGCCGGAAATGTTTGCAGGTTTTATATATGGCCAGTAGTTCTCGATCGTACGTACTGTAGCGTTTTTCGCATTCCAATAACTGTCTGCTAAAAAAAATATAAAGGTTTACTATTTTGTTCGAGTACCGCTACCACCGCTGTTCCGGAAACGTCGGACCGCAGAATGAGTGGTTGAGAATCATCAAATATGAATAGTTCCGTGACCTTCATCAATGCGGATTTAGTTTCGTTAAACGATTCCTTCGCTTTCGAATCCCATTTCAACCGTGCCACTTTCCATTTTGTTAGCGCATATAGTGGGCCCATCACTACCGCTGCCCGAGGAATGAATCGATTATCATAGTTTACCATTCCGCAAAACCATTTGAGTTGTTTGATGGTTTTTGATCTGGATACTCAGCTATCGCTTTCACTTTTCCTGGTATCGGTCGAATCCCACTACCACTGATTGTGTGTCCAAGAAATTCTACTTCTTTCATGGCAAATCGACATTTTTCCCGATTGACTGATAGATTTGCCCGTTGTAAAGCCAAAAAGATTTCTGCAACGTAGTTGATGTGTTTTTCCTCGGAGTTCGAGACGGTGAGTTTGTCATCCAAATATGTCACTGCGAACAGATACGGTCGTAGAACTTTGTCTATCGTTCTCTGATAGGTTGCAGGGGCATTACCAAGACTTAATTGCATATATAGAAATTCGAACATGCCAAAAGGGGTGCTGAGTGCCGTTTTTGCGATTGACTTCTGGGGCTATTGATATCTGAAAATACGCCTTTTCTACATCAATTGTGGCAAATACTTTCTTCTTAATTATGAATTGTAAAATATAGTCAATTCTTGGAATGGAGTAACGGTCCGGGATTGTCTGCTGATTTAATAATCGGTAATCTCCGCACACTCTGTATTTTGAGCCTTGATTAACCACCACTAGTGGTGATGTGATGGTGGATTGGAACGAACTACATTTTATTTGGTCGGATTATTTCCGTAAACCACTCTTTGGCTGCTTTCAGTTTCGTGCCGAAGAGTCGTCTGACTGGTTGACTTCGTGGCAGACCGAATAAATGGATTCTGTGAACGACCAAGTCCGTGTTTCGAGAGTTCACGTACGATGAATCCTGTTGCTGACCGAGCTGAATATTGTTCAAGCGAGATTTTTTGTCGTAATCGATAATGAACCTAAAATGAGATAAAAAATCATCACCCAAAATAGGTTGATTGACGTCGCAGACATGGAAAATCCATCGGTATTCAGTATTGCTGATGCTGACTGTGAGCTCAAGATCTCCTTGGCATTTTAATGTGGAATTGTTAACTGCATAAAATGTCAACCCACAAGGACGTGTGAGCCGGAATTTGGATATCGGAAGACAGGAAACCGATGTACCCGTATCTATCAGAAACTTAACGCTGTTGCTCGAGATAGTTAGTGAATTAATGCATCACTGAACTGATAATCCCCGCGATGTCTATGTTCGGGGTACCGTCTCGTTTGCCTGACCTCGAAATTTACAAGGAGACCCGTCATCTAACGCCTTGCATTTTCGGGCTTTGGTACCGTATTGTCGATGATAATAACATAAAGTCCCTTTTTTACAGTCAAATTTTTGTTGCAATTGTGGTATTTCTGATTTTATGTGTTCGAGATCCGTTTGAGTTCGGTTGTCAGGTTTACTCGAATATTAAATCTGCTAATTCGGCCAAATCGTTGATGTCTTTATCCATGTGACCAATGCTGTGGCAACGAATTGGTGTCGGAATTGCCTGCAGGAATTTGAATTTAATTATTTCCTGACAGTCAATACTGTTGTCGCTGTACGCTTGACGAAGGCGCTGAAGTAGTAATGAAGGTTTTTTGAGTCCGTTTGTTCGAGTCGATAGTGCATATTTTAATTTTTGGCGTTGCTTGACGATGAACGATTTAAATTTTTCGTAATTCTGGCTTAAGATGGTTTCACGGGAGATGACAGTCGCAATGTCTTCGGGCAGTGCTGACCACGCGTGGTGAAATTTGGTGACAGTCTTCATTATTTGGGCTAGCGCAAACTGAGATTCCATTTGCTCGAACCAGATAGTTCAGTTATAATAGAACTGCGGAATCTTGATTCCAATTCTTCGAATTTCAGCGTGGTCGCTATTGTTGTGATTCTCCGTACTCATAAACTGAAGAACACAAATTAAACGAATTCAAAATTGTACTTTTATTAAAATCTGTTTATTTAAACAAGTAATAATTAATTTCTTTTTAATCATGATTATTCGAAAAATTTTTCAAAATCTTTATAAAATAATTAATTTTTCAAAATATTAATTAAAAATAATAATTTAAACCATTTCTTAGTAAAAACTTAAAATAATAAAACATGTTATCAAATTATTGAAACTTAATTGAATTTAAATTTTATTAAAAATATTAAACTTAATTTTAATTGTTAATTTAAAAAATATAAACTTATCAAATTAATATTTTAATTATGTTCGAATTATGTTCAACATACTTAAATCAACATACAGCATTAATACATTTACACATTCAAACAATTTAAAATATTCTTCACAATATATATAAAATATTTTATTAATAAAATAAATATCAATATAATATATTTCATATGTAACATATTATATATTTTATATATAAATGAATTTCAATATTAGATATATTTTATATATTTTTAAGGAGACAATATAGACCTATTTTTGAAGTGTATTTTAAAAAATCTATCGATAAAGAACGATAACTAGTTACAAAAGTTTTATGGAGAATTGTCGCAGTGGCAATTCAAATTGTAGTATCAATAAATGTATTGAGCATCCAATTAGTGTTCTTAATTTACTTTAAACAATAAAAGATGTATCTTACAAACAAAGAATCTTGATAATTGACAATTTATTATGTCAGCATTATGATCTTCAAAAAAAGGTTCTTAAGGAATCTGATATTTCATACATAGCTGCTTGTGAATGTAAAAAGTAAAATTAAAAAAATTTTTAAAGTTTGAGAAAGTTTAGAAAATTTGTATTTTTGTTGAATTAGTTTTGTTGTAAGAAAAAAGAAAATGTAATTAAATTGAAAAATTAGAGTTTGGAAAATTTTTTGTATTATGTTTGTAAAAAACAAAAGTTAATATTATTATAATTATGTAATTTGTTGCACTATTTAAATGCATTATTATATAAAGAAAAATTTGATATCCAATAAATTTATAATAGCATTATCGATTTCTTTTCAAGAATAATTCACGAATTGGAATTTAATATCTAAATTAAAAGAACAGATAACTTTGCCATTTGATTATATTTTAATATGAATTATTTTATGAAGACATTCGAAGATAATTATGAAATAATTCCCGATCAGAGATTGCGTATCAAAGAAATTGACGAAATTTCAGTTCATATTAAAAATTGTGATGATATTCATGATGAATGGAATGAATTAACGATAATATTTCAAAATTGTGGAAAATATTCAACTGACAGATATTTATTTCTTAGGGATTATGTTGAATGCGGTTCTTATTCATTGGAAACAGTATGTGTGTTATTTACTTATAAAATTAAATGTCCTAATGAAAAACATTTACTGTTTAAAATTATTAAGCGATAGGGATTTATTTCTTGAAGATTATGTTGACTGCGGTTCTTGTTTATTGAAAACAAACTGTGTTGTTTGCTTATAAAATCAAATATCGAAATAGAATATATTAATCACTCATAAATCACAAATCTAAAACGAGAACAAGATACGACCTGTTGAACTCTGGGCGAGGATGCCTCGCTCAAACTGCCGCTCTGCGATCAATAGCAATGCAAAATTTGAGTATAACATTTACAATTAGCTATTTATAATGAAAGGCCCTGCATATTTCGTACATGTGATGTGATTCAAAACGAAGTTTTATCAAATAACCCTGAAAAACGTAGGCTGAAAATTCTTGTTTCTGCATGATCTTGCGAATCAACAGTCATTTAAAAATTTTTAAATTTGTCAAAATGTTCTTTTCTTTTCAAAGATAATGAGCAAATAGTTCTGCACTGTGAGTATATTCAACTTTCATAAAAAAATGTGACATTGTTTATTTTCCTTAGATTAGAATAATACAAAAATCTGCTCGATATACCATTCTGAGAAATGTTACATATATTTTTATACAAGCACAATCATCGGTCATCAGATCCCTCAACACAAGTCAGACTGAGGCCGTCATCAATGCTCCTGATGGACAGACCATTCTAATGGCGGGAACGTTTAACAATGGAAGAGCTTTGACCTTCTATAAAGAGGAATGCTGTTCTCATTTATTAAGTAACAATTATATTTATTGGGACAAAAATCTTTATACAAATATTCCTATTTGGTTAACTTATGGAAGATGTACAAATTTGAGTAACTGTTTGATTGATATAAACAATTATAAATCTTATTTGAATCAAGATGATAAAATTGTTTGCTATTATCAAAACAATATAAATTCCAATGTCGATGTGAGTGATCCTCAATTAATAAATAAATTACAAACAGGCAAATGGGGAATCATCTTCTCTGGAACATACTGGTATTATATAAATCAAACTCAAAAGAATATGATGGGACTTTTCGGAATGTGCGCTACCGGCTCGTCTGTGTCAAATGACAATTCTGCCTTGAATCAGTGTGACAACATCCCTCAAACGGTAGATATTCCATGCAAATAAATATGTATCCATTTTGCACAATCACAAACTATCGTTCACTTCAACTTCAACTTTATTTATCCCATTTTATCACTGCGTTACTTCTTATTTAGTGTTTACTCTTTATAATGATTCTAATTTTATTAATTTTAATTTAATAAATGTTTTCGATATTTATTTGTCAAAATTATAAGCACATTTTCTTGCATTCTTTATTCATATGTTTTTTTATTAATAACGTATGGGTTAAAGATGCATCTAAGACTACTCAAATTTGTCTTTTTTATAAGTTTTATTAACAGTCTCATGGAGTATCAAAAAATATTTTTTAAAGAGATGAATTAAATGAGAATTGGAGCGAAATATCTGGAAGTAAAATGGCTGCCAGGAGTGATAAAATAATCCAATGTAGAGTGATGCAAAAGAGAACAATTTTCAAAAAACCTTTTTATAACTTTGTATGATAAAGTAAATTAATTTTATTGTCACGTTTTGTAATTCATTTGTAAGGTGTCCAGATACTCTGTTTTCCTAGGTTGCTGTAGTTTCGGGAGCCGATTTAGTTGCTAGCAATCCGACCATTAAACATAAGTAGTACAGAAATCAAACACAGCACCTACACGTTATTTACAGCATAAATTCCATGTGTATTGTGCTATAAGTGGGGTTGAAAAAGACTTAATCAGGTTATTTGTGGTATATTAAAAGCACATTTAAGTGTGTTCGATTTTTGACGGGTTGATGGATTTTGAAAATTGTTGTAATATAATTTAGAAAATGGGTTGTGATATTATTTTTTGTAAACTTTGGAGGAATTGTTGAAACGGCGGAAGTAAGAGAAAAATGGGGCTTCTTCAACACCACTCCCCGGGGGGCTACCCGTTGCCATGGCAGCGGTTACCATAGCAACGGTTCCGGCTCACTTGGTAACGCTTCTGATTGGTCTTTGGTGCCCTAGCCTAGACAGCAACAGTAGCTGTTGGTCCCTGATTCTCTAGAAACGTTTCTCATTGGTTCCAGGTTTCTTAGCAACGGTAAACAAGGGATGTTTTTCATTAGGAACGGATACGCTGATTCAAGGCGGTTGTAACGATGGTAACAGCTACCGTATCCATAGCAGCCATGACCATTTCCATAATAACCGAAGTAAAAAGTGCTAAGCAATCGCTGCACAGTGCCTAGATGTGCTAATCGATATTTTTAAAGTGCTAATAGATAGTGCACATTGTGCCGCACATTTCTAATTTGCTAGCACAGTGCATTTGAAGCTGCACATGTGCGAAAATGCAAAAAGTAATACATATAACTTTTTAAAAGTGCTAGTGTGAAACATCTATATCACATGTTTGATGCACATTTTGATTATCTATCTGAATGTGCAATTAAATATTTCATATATTGATTAATTTTTTCTATAATTAACATAATGTGCAAATTTACACAAAATGTACATCGATTTTAGAGGTACAAGGAAGCAGAATATCAAAAGTGTGCTCATGCACTTGAATAGGAACCCACATACGTACATTCAGATTCCACATCAACATTTTTGAAAAAGTTCTGAAATATCAACTTTTCGAACATTTCTGAAATTCTCAAAAAAGTGCTTAAAATCGATTTTTAGTATACATATGAGACCTCTATGATATATGTATGTTATTTACCATCATACAATACCTCATGAATAACCTAATGTACCTCATCATCAATCACAAGTACCTTGGTTACCGTAACCAAGATAAATAACCTTTTATATTATATTTAAAAACTACATGTTTAAAACTCCTATAGTACTTAAAACATGCATCGACATAATATATAACATCTGCATAATCATCTAATGTAAATGAACCATCAAAAGTATCTTGGTTACCGGTAACCATGATAAATAACCTATTATTATATATTAAACAATCAAAAACACCTTAAAAACTACTACCGTGACCTTAAAAACCATGAAAAACACCTTAAAAACCATCGAAAACATGTAAAAACCTCCAAAATTACACAAAAAAGTGCAAAAATCAATACTGCACTCGTTTGCACATGTACTGCCTAGGCTGCACTATGCTAATCAATACTGCATATGTGCAACCTACCTAGGCTTAATGCAAGTGTACAAAATCAATAAGTTCCCAATTGTGCAAAGTGCAATATATTCATGTTTTAATATAATATAGTTTAAAGTGGGGCGGAATGCCCCCTGTGGGGGAGAATGCCCATAGGGTATAGAGGTCGAGGTAGTAACATATCGAAAATTTGTCCGAATACATGAAACCCTAGGGAGAAATCCATAGGTAAATAACCGGAATACGATCTTAGATTCTCGAAAAAACGCACACATATCGATTATTGAGATGTTGTGTTTGATAGTGTAAAGTGAGGGAGAACTCTCATTGGGTATAAAGGGAAACAAGCAAAATATCAAAAATCTGTCTGAACACATGGATAGTAACTTATATATGAATAATCAGATTCAATATCAAAAATTTTGAAAAAATCGATACCTAATGGTTTTTCGAATATATGCACATTATGTGTGCAAATATTATATTATAGATATGTATTATATGATATTATATTATGTTATCAACCAATATCGTATCAAGCATTCAAAACATGACTGTATCTAAGGGGATATCGTCATGCATCCATCATGTCAACGCATTGCATTCATCATATCAATGCACAACTGAACATGTAAAAAATATAGAAAATACTGAATAATATATAAAATACTATTAGAACTACCTTATCAACCATTACCATCATACTACATACTATTCAATATAACTTATCAAACATACCATCTACCATCAAATTTACCATATGAAACATCAAAAGAACCTTAACATCCATAACATCAACCATCACATTTACCTCACCAACCATCAAAATTACCATATACCTTATCAGACATATCATCAACCATAAAATATACTTTATCAACCATTAAAAGTACCATATCAGCTATCAAATACAACTTAACAACCACATGATCAACCATTCAAAAAGTGAGCATTTTAATATACATGTGTTATATATATATATATATATATATATATATATATATATATATATATATTATTGAGTCTTGTGAACGCAAGTTTAATATTTCGAAAATATAATTTGATTAAAGGTTTTTTAATACAACTATTGGACATGTTTCGATTTTTAAAAAAATCATCATCAGCAATATTACCTATAAACCATATTTTTTTATGAAATCTTATTTATTTCAATTAGTAAAAATTTATTATCTATAAGCTTAAATTTTTTATAAAAGATATTTCATTTTAAAATATCAAAAATTTAAAGTTCACCATAAAGAACCCCAACAATCTTGAAGTTTACAAAATTTATATCATACTTATATTTTTTTATGTTTAGTAAACTTACTCTTAGACTTTATTCAAATATGTACTTGAATTTCTTTACAGAGCTGACTAGCAGTGATCGCAAAGTTGATGCAGCGTCGTAATTGCATTATAGGGACGTTAGTAATGAGTGTCTCGGAAGTGGTTGGAAAATTATAGACACGAATACATCCTTTCTGGCATAAAACATAATTACAGGGAATTTTGGCGAAAATACGTCACCAATGTCAGGTATCTCAAAATAACTTTTTATTGGACAGTTATATATCTAATTTTTGCACGCCAATATGCTCTGTTGGAATAAGCTGCGGAGGAACAAGAATAACCAACCTATGATTTGCTGATGACATAGATCTAATCGGCAAAGATGAAGCAGAGATTCAGAAACTTACGAACAGATTACACAAAGCTCCAAACAAATTTGGAATGGAAATCAACAGACAAAAAAGCAAATTAATGATTTCAGGAAACCATAACAACGAGGTTAAACTGGAGATTTTATTGAAGGGGAGAAACTGGAACAAGTTAAGAGTTTCAAATACTTAGGCTCTACTATCACAGAGAATGATGGAAGCGAAGAAGAAATCAGAAGCCGGATTAGTATATCGACAAGCGCAATGATTAAACTTAGCACAGTTTTTAACCTCAAAGAAATCTATCTCCAGAGCAGATTAAAGATCACTAAGGCTATTGTCTGGGCAACATTCCTCTATGGATGCGAGAGTTGGACAATAAATCAGAAGAGTATGGATAGACTTAAAGCTTTTGAAATGAAGTGCTACAAGAGAATGCTGAATATCACATGGAAAGAAAAGAAAACAATTGACTTTGTTTGGAGGAGAGTGACAGAAATAATAGGTAAAAGACCGGAATCAATAGAAGAGATCATAAAGAGAAGGAAGCTGAAATTCTACGGACATCAAATAAGAAAACAAGCACTAGCAAAGGTTATGATTGAGGGAAGAGTGAAAGGAGAAAGACCAAGAGGAAGACCAAAGAGGTAATGGATGGACGACTTAAAAGATTGAACTGGACTGAGTATGGGATGTCTAAGAAAAGAAACTACAAATAGAAAGATATGGCGAAAGCTTGTTTATAATTGGGTGCACCCACGGCCCAACGGCTAATGTCAAAAGAAGAAGAAGAACATGCTCTGTGTCTGTTTAGTTCTGTTCGTCATGTAATCCAGGTGACTGAATGACTTATTTGAGAGAATATGCGAGTAAAATCCTCACTGGTTCATTTCAGGGTACTTATTGATCTCTCTATGAGACATTTGTCATTTTCTATCAATGTCTCTCTCTTTGTATCAGCAAATCAACGTATATCTTTCTAATTCACAATTATCACAGCTCTTAAAAACAGCAGTATTTCAATATATCAGCAATAACAACAATGTGGAGACTAATCAAATTATTCGATTTTATAAGAGCTCAGAATTCAAATTGAATTGATTTTTTCAAATAGTTTATTGTTCTAGAAATTTGAATTCAATATTCACAAAAGACAAACTTCTTTTGAACAGTTCATTTATTTGCTTTGTAACCATTTCACAACGAAACAAAATTAAATTGACACTACTAGACAATTTTCACAAAGTTAACCACTTAAATATTTGCTCATAAATTCGAAATTCACACTTCAATCTAACTAAATAATTTATTTTTGCAAAATCACAGATTCAAACTCTCGAAACATCATCAATCAACTTACAAATTCAAAAAAAATAAAAAAATAACGATTTTACGACTATGACGAGTTATTGAAAAATTTTCACTTCGCCTAATAATTTAAGATTTTTTTTCGATAATTTAAAAAATTAAATAATTCAACAAAATTTTAAATTTTTACAAACGTTTAAAATGATTTAAAAAAACAAAAAAAGTTAAATAATTATATAAAACCAAAAAAATATTTACATAAATAACAATTGATATTTCAATAGTAAAATAATTAATAAAAGTTTAAAAATAAGAAATTAAAAATAAATAAAAAACGGAATAAAACATTTATAATATTTTTAAGAAATAATTTTTTAAATAATATGCTCGTTGTAAATTAACATTTATTCGTTTTGTGATAACATTTTTAATATAATTTTGAAATAAAATTCATAATTATAAAGTAAATTTTACAAATTAAATTGAAAGAAAAATTTAATGAACAAAATTAGGGGAAATTATTAAATTTACCAGAAATTTGTTTATATATGTGTATTATATTCATTTATAAATTGAATATGAATACGAATGGCGAACGACAAAACTTTTTCACTAAATTTTTTCACAAAAACCTTTCTAAATTCACCAAATTTTACGAAATTCAAAATCTTTTCGAACTCAATTTTTTTAAATTGATCATTTACCTAAATCATTCAATCCCTTTTCAAACCTAAATAACCAAAACAACAAACGACCACCGAATGATTTTACCAAACAAATTCCAGAGTCAATTAGCGATTTTTATCAATTTCAGATAAACAATTCACTTTTTACAAAATTTCTTTTTTCACTCTTCTTTAATTTTCTTTATTAAATTTTTACAAATCTTATTATTTGTTTTTCAAAATGTTATTTAATGTTTTATTTAATCTTTTTTAATTACTTTAATTATTTATTTCATTATTTAAATTAAATATAAGAGACTCAAAAAAACAAAGAGAAAATCACGTAATAAATCAAATATACATTTGATAAATAATAGCAGAAGAAAGTGTTTCATGTGTTTTGAATCGCTAAACTGCCTAGAGGGATCTGGTCGCAGCACAGAATCGACGATTATGCCGGCCTCGAGTGACCGTCGTGCTCCGTCTGTCAAGAAGTCCTCCACTCCGCCGTTTGAGCCTGACAGCACAACACCGCCTCAGTCCGTGTCCAGCGGTTCACTGCTGTTGAAACGCGGTGGCAATGAGTAACATTGTTTACCCCACCCACAAAAACATGACCCAGACGGAGTGCTCCATCGATAGAAAAATCAATTCACAGCAAACGTTTATTTTTATTAACTACAAACAACATCAAATATACAATCACAGGCTGGCAGTTAATGTTAAAGGAACGTCGCACAAAAATTTTTATAATGTCCAGCGAGTTAACCCTTAAATGCATGATTTTTTATTTTTTCATGAAATATTTGATGACAGCTAAAGAATTTTGACGTTTATATCAATATTGGCGGGAGTTTTGACATGTTTTGTTATAATCGTCATAGACAAAAATGTACAAAGATAATTTATTTACAAAGGACAGCAATTATTTACACAAACTGGATGCATGGCACTTTCAAACGTTTGTTGTATCATTTTTGATACAAGATGCATTCAAGGGTTAAACAATAATGTTTTTTATATTTATAGTTTTTTACAAAATTATTAAATTGTTTTTTTTGCCATAGATGTAATAGATTCATTACTGAACATATTGTTAATTCTATGAGATCGTAATATCTTTTTAAAATTTAAGAGTATTGATACAATCATAATAAAAACGTTTATTAACATAATTTTGAGTCATCGCAACTCTCGGAAATTCATTCACTAATTACGTCATTCGAAATGGTTTTTATTTCTGACCTTTTAATAAGGATTATTCGAAAATATTTTCTATATCTTTTTAGAATATTTATTATTTTTTAATATTAAAAATATTTATTAAAATTACTAAGTTTAACTCTCCTTTTAAAACTTCAGAATTTGGTTTAAATTATTTTAACACCCTTCATAATAACTTAACCCTTAATAACCTAGAGTTTCAATTTTGATACCAATCTTTTAAACGTTTTTTATGGCGTTAATGTCTGAAGTATCAAAATTGATACCTATTTTTTTCTACATAAATATGTAAAATAAATATTGTGATTTTTTTAGCTATTTTTCCCTTCATCTAGACCCTCAAGCAAACACAGTAATATTAAAAATAAATCACTTTCGTAAATCAGGCTACTAAGGGTTAAAATAAATTATATTTTAGTTTTTTATAAATTACAGTTTTATTCCGAAATATAAAAGCAAAATCTGTATATTTTAAAATTGAATATGGATAATATACTTAAAGTAAGAATTGAATGTAAGGAAAAGAAGTAAACAATTCTGATTGGTCCATGTGTTGATTACAAACATTTTTTTATCCTGCAGTTAGTCATTTTTGTACCATAGTCATGAAAGAGCAATGGTTCTTAGACAGTGTTAGCAGATTTTGGAGAATGCATTATACGAAAGGAAAATTCTTCACTGTGAAACACTTCTTAGAAGAAGGTTTTGCACGCTCAACAATCTACTCTATCCTTACAAGACTACAGATGAATTTGGATGTGTCTTCCAAGCTAGGGAGTGGTGGACATATTAAAAAACTGACAAACGTCTAACGAGCCAGCATCTGTCGATGGTCAGTAAACAAAAAGGGTGTGTCACTCGGACAAAAAGCCAAGAAGAACAATTTGAGCCACCAAACCATCAGAAATGTTCTCAATGAACGGGGAATTTGATGTTAGAAACGAATTAAAGCTACACAGTCACATGTGAACAGGAAAAGAATGCAAAACATCTTGCAGGAAAATAACTTGAAGTTTTGAGAGAAAAACAATTCTCATGAATGACGACTGTTATTTCAAACTCAAATTTGATCACCTACCCAGAAACGATCACTTTTACACGTCGGACATCCAAACCACTCCCTGACTAGTAAAATATCGAACTGGTAAGAAGTTCCCCATTCAGTTGATGGTCTGGATCTGTGTTTCAGAACATGGAAAGGTTAGTAAACCCATGTTTCTTGAACACCCCAATAGTATAAATGCCAAATTCTATGAAGACCATTGTATTAAAACTCCACTGATTTGTTTTATTGAGAAGGAGCACTGAGAGAGCAATATTATGTTCTGACTAGACCTTGCGTCAACACATTAAGCAAATTCCACACTGCAACTGTTGGAGGCAATTCATATCCCATTTGTGCCCAAGACATCCAACCTTCCAAACATTCCCCAATGTCGTCCAGTGGAGAAATTTTGGGCCAATCTTAAATCCGAAATTTACAAGGGAGGTTGGGAGGCCACAAAAATCAAGCAGTTGGAACTAAAGGTGAGGAAATCATTGAAGGAAATAAACATGTCGCACCTGTGCAATAATAATGTTAGGATTTTCAGAGTCCGAATAAGATGTTTGTACACTGTAATCGACCATTGTCTCTAGTTAAATGTGTATTTCCTGTCCTTCTTGTCCTGTTCATTTACTAAAGAAAGGTTTGCTTCGATTATACCTTTATTTGTTATTTTTTTTGAGATTGACAAAAATGTCTTGATTTTGCCTATACAGCCATTTAAATATTAACATGAATACAAATTTTTGTATATAAATTTTGATATGTAATTTAGTATTTTGTAATTTTTAAATTTTTCTTTCTAGAATTCTTGACCAAAATGAAGAATACTTCAAGAAAAGAAAAGATTTTGATAACACCTGCAATTATCAAGGTTATAAGAAATCAGGTCAATTCAGGTAAGACAAACAAAAGGAAAGCTGAGGAGAATTTTCTGTCAATATCTAGTGCAAGATCTTTAGCTGAAAAATATCAATTGGCTTAACAGACAAAGAGTTTATAAAAAAGAAAGGAAGAAAGGCATCAGTGAATACTCTAATTGATCCTTAGATCACTTCAATAGTTGTAAATGATAATTCTCTTACTCAAAGAGGTATATCAAATATTCTTTGCGAAAATAACACGAGTATGAGTCAAGCTATTATCTAAAAGAGGATAAAGGTTCTAAATATTACAAGATGAATACTGTTATTGATGCCCGAGGAAAGAAATTCTCTTAGAATTCTTGAGCTAAAAATGCAATATGGAAGCCATATGATCAAATTCCCAATTGAAAAGTTGGTGTTCTTGGATGAGACAGGTTTTAATATTCTCACTTTTCAAAACTATGGCTTCTTTACTGCAAATGCTAAGGCAGTAGCAGTTATGAGAGCCGATAAAGGTGTAAACCAGAGTCTAATGTATTTTATTATTATAAATAGTGTAGTATGCGTATATTATGCTATGATATTGTTTCCGGTGGATGCAATGGTGATAATTTCGAAAAACTTATCACTGAGTTTCTTTTGTCATACTTCCAGGTTGATCCAAACCGTATACTTGTGATGGATAATTGTAGGTTTCATCACAAGTTAGATGTATTGAGACTTTTAAATGAAAGCATTGTATGCGAAAATTTCTTTCGACGTTACAGCTAAATTTAAAATTGCATTTAAATTTAAATTTCATTTTATTAAACTTTCGAGAAACAAAAAACTCTACATTAAAATTTTATAAACTTTTTTAAAGTATCTTTTAATTAAACTATTGAAAATTTCTTTTTTTTCGGATATATAGATTTAAATACTTTTCTTTTAAAAAATAGTTATTAAATAGTATTAAAATTTATTTTAATTGTTTATTCATAAATTTAAACTTATTTTATTTATGAAGAACATTAATTGAGTTTTCTCTACATTTATTAGTCTCACAATTTGGATCGCCACTAGAACAATTCTGCGTAAAACTTGCGTAGCTCGTCATCGTTCTTGATTGATAATCTTTAATAATATTCTTTAATGTATTATCATTCAAAAAAATTAAATTATAATTTAGTTATTACAACAATAATTTATACTTTAAATAAAAAATAAATTTTATATATTTTAATAAAATTATTATTAAAATATTATGTATGAAATATTAATTTAATTTTAATATTGATTGTTTAAATTTTAATAATTGATTAAACAATCCGACATTTTAAAATATTTAAATTATCAATGATCTATCTGGGTTGAAGAAACACAATCCTAAAACAACATACCAAACGAAACACAATAAACTTCATTCAAAAATATTCCTCACAATATTGTTATCATTTCGTTATTATTATTTTAATTATGTTCGTGTTAGTAGGGGTTTTCGATAAAAACCCATCCAACAATTGAATAATTATCGGACTCAACGGTTTGAACCGGAGTCTAAAGCAGAAGAAATCACAGAGAGGAAATATGATTTTTGTGGGAACAAAACAGTCCCAATCATGAGTAATACAAACTATTTAAGTGAATCAAATTGTAATTCGTGAACGATTTAAAAATCTTTTATTATTAAAACTAATTTTATAATAAAATGAAATTAATTTAATCTACATAATAAACAACAAATTAAAATGTACTGATCCTGGAGCAACGCAACAGTTCGAATGATCATTTTTTTCAAATACAAAAAATACTAATTTCCATCTCTGTAGAATCACTATAGTGATCCGATAATCGATAGCAAACAAAAAAACTCACTTTTGTTTAATTTTATTAAATTAAAATTATTACACGTGGGAAATTTAAATGTGGTAAAAATGTCGGTGAAAATAAATTCTTCCGATTTCTTACTTTTTTTAATTTTTTAAATCTAATGAAATCGAGCAGACCAGAGTTGCCGCCGTATTGTTCAGCGAATCACCATCCGGACAACCAACTTGGACGCATTGTGTGGACCACCGATCGATGCGACGCCGCCGACAGGACCAACACACTTCGGCGAGTCGCTGTGGGCCGTTTGCGGCGCCGACGCGCGTCCGCGTATCGATCGTTGGACACTGGAATCGACCGATCATGTCCACCGGCGACAATTTCCCGCCCAATTAAGAGGTGCTGGTTGCCGCCACTCGGTTCGGCAGTCGGTACCACAATCATCATTCTTGGTTCCACATATTCAAATAAACGTTCTCCATTCAAATACAATTTTAAATATGCCTCACAATGTTGACGACATATTTTTGGTTTTTAAAAGTCGGATGTACTTTTTCAATTTGATAAATTTGTATCCAAATGTGAATGGTACGGTAAATAAGTACCTTAAAATGTGTACGTATATTGTGTATGAAACAATGATCTAATGAAGATTTCTACATGTACTTAATAGATAAAGTTATGAAAGGATTCTCAGTATTTGAATTGAAAAAGTTTTATGAAAAATAATTTCGTTATTAGGCAATTGACCTCCAAAAAACTGGCAAAAGGATATGCATTGATATTGTATCTCAGAACAGATTTCTCTTAGAAAGTAAAAGGAAAGAGATATACCTCTCAGAAACAAGGAAAACAAACAACCTTCAATTTCTGCCTCTTTATATCTATAAAACTTAACATTCTTAAAAATAGAAAATGTTAATATAACTTGTCTCCTATTCTTTGCTACTACTGTAAAAAATAAGTCGGTAAACAATGAAATCGATAAATAAGAAAATTGGTAAACAAACAAATTTGATGACAAAAATAAAAATAACTGAAATTATATTATCAAAATTTTGAATCAGAAATTTTTGTTGAGAAAAGCAAATTTAAAAATAGATTTAATTTTTGAAAAAAGATTTTATTAAAAGATAATATTAATTGATGCCTAGTTGTGGAGTCAGGAAATTGTGATTTAGTGAAATGGTTTTTGTCAGCATGGAGTGATTTTGAAGTCGCTTTTCCCAAAAATCACTATTATAAAAATCACTATTATTAAAACTTATAATGGAATTTTTAATAATAATGAAAAGAAAGGTCATTTTTGAATATTAAATATATTCACAATACATACGCGTTTCACCATTTCGGCATCTTCAGTGCAATGAAATAAAGTGATTAATTCCTATTTATATAGTTGAAAAACTATTATATAATACGTCTCAAAAACATGCTTTTTTTTCTTTTTCTTTAAAAAAAAGAAAAGTATTTTAATGATATTTTAAAAAACTTTAATATGGTTAGATGAATCACCTTGCACGTTTAAGCATTGTTTATGATGTTTTATTAACAATGCTTCAATATAACTTCGGGAAATGACATTGATAATCAAATGACTATCAATCTAAAATTACCGTACTCAGAGAGAGCAAAAGAGTTGAAACGATTTTCAGAACATCGAACACCTGTTGGCTTAAAATTGAGAGTAATCTTTTTAACTAATAAATGCCGGAACTATTTTTCCAACAAATCAAAAACTCCTTTGTCTATTAAGGCAAATCTATTTTATCAATTCAAATATCACAAGTGCGAAGCCTTGTACATTGGAGAGACAAGTCGTCATCTCTGCACTAGAATTGCTGAACATACTCAATCGAGTAGAAATAGTTCGATATTGAGCCATATTAAAAGATGTAAAG
>MQRK01210999.1:17515-31676 GCA_001938485.1 Girardia tigrina | reverse complement strand
GAGTCCGTACCTCGGTCGACCCCTGTTTATTCACCTGTTCAAAGACATTAAGAAACAAACATCGCTGTCTGAGAAACAAAATACCTTTCTGATTTCGGTGACAATTTGTGTTTTGTTTGTATAAAATGACAATTATATAATGTTTCAGTTTAAACAATATAATTCACTGAATTGTTTTAACTGATCGGATTTTTACAGTAGATTTAAATAAATATTATAAAAGCATAAAATACAATAAAAAAATGTTCGAATATTAAAATTGCATTTCCCGAGAGGGAACCTTGTTTCCAGGCCGCATCACCCCTCAAAGGTCGTCGTCGTCGACATTAAAACTAAAACAAATGTATAATTAGAAATTGCTTTTTGCAAATATATTTTCCTTAAACTTTGTAAAGAATTCTTTAGCAGAAGAAGAAAGCAGGAGAGCACGGCGCAAGCAAGTCGTTGTCATGGCGGTCGCTATCAACAGAGGCTGGATGCATCAGTCGCAATCCATCCATGCTATGTAAATTGCATTCCCGTTTCACATATTACTAATATTTCTAATAATAATAATACTATTACTACTATTATCACAGTATTATTATGAGCAAACAACTTTATTTATATATATAATTAATTACTATAATTAATGAGCTCGCAATGGGACTAAGGGAATATTACTTGTCGTTTTGCTATAATGATTATATTCTCAATATCATTTTTATAATTATTATTTTTAATAAAAATTACTTACATTAATATAAATCTAATAATGATTTTATTTTCATTAGGCATTAGTGAGACGCTTATGCAATAGTAATAATAACTGTTACGTGTCATTATCTCTCTGTTTAGTTAATTAAATTATATATATATATATATATATATACGAGGGGCATATCAAAGTTCCTGGAAAAATATAACTGAAACCACGAAAAATAATATATTACCAAATTACTCATCATCAGAATCATCGTCAAATTTCTCAATAAAGTCACCTCGTACGCGCACGCACTCCTCCCATCGCTTCTTCGGATGCCGAATGCCCATTATGAAGAAGTCTTCAGGAGCATCATGGATCCACATGTCGCTTCTAATGTTTCCTCGACAATACGGAAGTTGTGTAGTCGCCGCGGCTTCTTGAGCGTGGAAAGTAGGTGGAAATCTTTTTTGCTGCGAAGTCTTGCGATTTCAGAGGATGAGGGAGTAATTGCCATTTAGTATTGTTGATGGTATCCAATGTCAGTGTCACAATATTAGGAGTCATATTTAAATGCCTTCTTCAATTAAAGTAATCATTAAGACAATTTAATACATTCACTTTTTATATTAAAAGAAGTAATGTAATTTGTTTAATGTTTTCATTTCTTGTCTTTACGAAATGACCCCATTAACCGATCACTCCAGCAATTAGAAAAGGAATTGATTCAATGTTTTGTCAACGGTCATGGAAGCTATACTAGAATATTAAACAATACAGTAGAATAAAAGTAGAGACTGATTTTGAAAGCGAAGACAAAATAACCTCACCAATGCACAGACATCCCCGAACATCAAAGTTGTATGAAATAGACCTTCGGACTCTAAATCGAGTTATGAGAGAGTGAGTCGCAAGATTACGGCTGCTAAATTCACTGCAGAGCTCAATGAGCACATAAGACCTTATGGTCTACGAAACCTGGTCGTCAGAAGCCGTACAAATCTGGATTCCATGGAAGAGATGCAATTAGAAAACTTTTAATGAAATTATAGACAAGAAAAATTTTAAATTTTATAAAATCAACACTTCATACGCAATAATTGTTCGTCCAAGTAGAGAGCAGTTAAGTTTATTGAGAAATCCCTCCGGATTGTATAAGACATTTGAGTAAGGAATAGCAAATTGTCGACCTCTACTTCGTCATTCTAAGTTCTCTTGTCGTTATATTCCACGATGGAGCTCATTAAGATCCACTTCATATTAGTATGAAATGAGTGTACCATTTTATTAATCTAGGTTCACTATTTATTTATATAAATTAATCAATAAATTATATATAAAATATCAATAATTTTAAAATTCAAACAGTTATTTCATTTTCCAAAGCGGTAATATAAAAGAAATTCCAACCAACAATCTTCAAGATGAAAATAAATAAATAAAAATCGTCTTCCTCTTTATAGAAGAAGATGTTCGTTCGACCTCCAAAATATCGATTATTGTTCAACGTTAACAGCAAAGAAACAGAAGAATTCAAGAATATTTTGTTTTATTATACACATCAATACGTAGTTCGCCCATTAAATACCCGGGATGAAGGTCTAATAATGTAACAATGTGATTGATTATTTTGTGATATATTCACATTTCGTTTTGTAAAATTAATTTTTTGGAATAATTTTCTCTAAAAGCATTTTGCTTTCTATTTAAATCATTGTAAATTTCATCCAACACCGACATTCGCTGATAATACAGAAACATTGTGCCGTTTATTTGATTATTTCTATTTAAATTTTGATCTAAAATTGATTCGAGTTTGATAATATCGACGAGAAGAATCGGCGCATCGAAAGTCGCATCATTTAATGTTTTTGTAATTTTAATATTTACGGTCTTTCCTAACATCGCGATTAGCACAATTCAGCTTCCAGAAAAGATTTCATTTTTAATCAAATCAGAACGATATTAAATCACGTACCAACTTTATTTTTAATTACAAATCTTTTTAATTACAACTTTGATTTAATTAATACGATAAAACAACTCGATAGGTTATCATAATTTCAACAATTTTTACATGAAACTAATTTGTTTTACATCAAAAAATTCCGTGACACAAATCAATCATAAAAAATTACATTAAAAAAATTCACAATCATAAATTGCCTAAATTTTCCCAATCAATTCCAATTTCGACCAATTAATTAACATAATTCGATTTCTTCTCAAAATCACGTACGCAATTTCGATTTGATAGAAAATGATTTCAACGATAATATAAATAATGATAATAATTTAATTTAAAAAAAAGATATAATAAATCATGTGTTTGAATCCCGAACACAGGTTACAAATTATTCTGTCTTGTTCTGTTCTACCTTATTCCGGATATCTTAAGGGAGCACAACGTATTTCTATATATATATAATATTTAAAAATAAAATGGATAGATAAAATAAGTTGTTTTAATGCACGACATTCTCAATTAATCTCTAATTATGATTTCACATCTGCTTTCAAATTTGCCTCAATTTTATATTTTTCCACAAGAAATCGTCCGAGTTTTGTTTCGTTGCAGAGGGAAAAAAGAGATGTTTTAATTTATGTTTTATTGATTTTACTGAAATAAAATTAAATGGAAAATTAGTTTTATTACTCTCGTGTCTTCATTTAAACAAACAATTTCTATAGCAATATTCATTATAAACATCAAACAAATAGATTTAATAATAAAATAATACACACAAATTATAATGATAATATTTTATTTTTGAAAATATTGAAGAAATAAATAATTATTTAATCACTAATTAAAACAAAAGACAAAAAAACAAACCGGTCGAAGAAAGTGAGGAGAACACCGAAGAAAGAAGAGACTTTTGTTTCAATCGATTAAGAGTTTTCTTTGCATTTATTTGTTTTAATGAATGAAATTAGATAATATTATCAATAATGATAATCATTTATAGTAATAATTATTATTGCCATAGTTTCGAGATTTGTTTATAGAGAGAGTAACAGAAAATATTTATGATAATATTATTTATATTTACAAGAATTTGCCGGGATGAATTAATAAATTATATTTTTTGAGAATCCGAGACTTATTTATCCCTGAATTCCTTCCTATTTCTTTTTTCCTTCTTTTACTCCTTTTTTTCCATTCCTCTTTTCCTCCTTAATGTCAACTTTGTTGGCGAACGTAACACGAATCACTATTGATGTAATCAGTGATGTAATATCTAAAATAAGAATTACGTCACATTCAGTAAAAATTATTTTTATTTATATATTTGGGATTTTTGTTGAAGAAGATGCGAATTATTCTTTTCCCCTTTTCATTACATTAAAAATAAAATAGACATTTATTTATGGGAGTGTTTAAATTTTATGTCGAGGTCACGTAACACAAGTTTGAAGGATGTACTGAAGGAGAACTGCTTCTAGACATCTATTTATAGGGGGATGTAGAGAGGGATCACGTAGAAGAACAAAAGAGGATATTTATAGAAAGTATTAGTCACAAGTCGTGTGTTATTGTATTCTCTTGATTGCAGGTCAGAGCTTGAGCTACGGATTCGTCAACTATCAAGACGCGAAGGATGCGAGCAACGCCATTCGGCAGTTCAACGGTCTGAGGCTGCAGAACAAGATAATCAAGGTATTGTTTCTATGTGTCATGACGTGTGTTTGTGTGTGTCTTTTGTCTAAGGCATCTTTGCAGCATCGCATGGCAACTGCAGCATCATTGTTGTCTCTCCAACCCCCTCCTTCTTTTGTTTGAAAAATGAGAATATTTCAGAAAATTATTTATATTTATTGGTTGTATGCGTCTGCAGTTTTGGCAAATGCAAGCTTCGTGTATTGGGACTTGTTCAAGTCTTCCATTCAAACAAACAAATTAATTTATATTTTCAAATGGAAATATTTTCTTTTTAATAAAAAAACTTCAAATTATTTCTAATCGATTTTTTTCCTCGTTTTAATTTTCCTTCTTTTAAAAAATAAATATAAATAAAATATTAAAAGAAAATTTCTAATTGAAATTGTTTTAATTAGAAATTCGATTTTCGTTTTGGAATTATTTTTTTGTAAATATTGTAATTGGATATTATTTTACAAATAAATTACGATTTATTATTTTATTATTTATTTATTTATTTTTATATATTGTTATTTTTATTTTTAAAAAAAATTAAATTCTATTTTTACCTTTTTCAATTTGAATAGAAAATTAATTGACGAAAATTATTTTTCATTAATAAATTAATTTAAACAATTAATATTTTAATTAATAAAATAGAAATAAATTTTTTAATTGTTATTTTGTTGTTTAAATGTAATTTGGTTTTAAAGAAACATTTTTTTATTTTGTCTTTTAATTTTTGTTTTTTTTTGTTTATTTAATTTTTGAAAAATAATTTAAAAATCCAATTTAAATAATTTTGTAAATAAATAAAATTTATTTGATTTAAATAATTTTTAGGTTCGTTTATAATTTTTAATTGCCAATAATTATAATTTTATTTTATGAGAAATAATTAATTCCGGATTAAAATTTTTGTTTTATTAATCAAATTTATATTTATATTTTTTACGTTAGTAAAATATTTTGTAGAAAATTATTTTATTATATAGGGTTGTAACATGAGCCCAATCGCATTTGGAATTCGCTTCTTGAAGGTTGGAAGAAAAATGGTAATTAGGTGTAAAGGAATAATGTGAGGCCTAGAGAAAAAATCTAGATGTCTTTTCCTCTCTGGATCTGGCCAAGGTGTACCATTAAATCATAGTTGAGGAAAAGCACATTGCCAAAACAGCCATCACCATGCCATTTGGTCTATTTAAATGTCTAGAAAATCTTGAAAATCTAGAAATATGCATCGTTCTAAATGGTTTGTCAAACACGCAGCTTACATCGACGATATCGTCTTTGCATTCCCGGACACCAACACGCACCAACAACATCTTTCATATACCTTGTCGAGACTCAACAAGAATCATCTGAAACTGAAACTTTTTAAATGTTCGTTTTTCTGTACATCTATATCCCAAGTTGGAATCTGTTTGTTGCCTAAATGTGTTAATGCTATCACGGAGTCTCCCGAACAGAAACGATTAAGGACTGAGTGCGAAAAATATTACTAACTTTAAACCTTTATAGCTCCAACATAAATTCAAAAATTACAAAAAACTAATCAAGTGGGCTGTTGTTTGAATAAATCAAAATATAGCTTTGAATAAATCAAAATATTATAGCTTTTTACAGTCTAATTATATTTTCAATGACCACGTGACACATGGCCTACTTTCTGATTGGTTATAAATCGGTTCGATATTAGTAAAGTTAGTGAACAAAGGAATCTTCAATGGTAGCGTGGTCAGCGTTCATACTACTTTATTTGTGTGTTACTTTTAGTTGATAAAATATAGAGCATCAAAAGTTAAAACATTGATTTTAACGCATTCCTTTTATCACCTTTTATACCAAACCATGTTAATGTTTATGACAAAGATGCGGAAATAGATAGAGGTTGAAGCAAAGAAAAGTATTGAAATATTGGGAACCTTGATCTGGCATACTAATTAACGCTTCTCTTCCTGAACAAAATAATTTAGCTCGTCAATAGATTTAATTATCTTCGTACCTTACATGCACAAGAGACGACAAATGATTCTTTACATTAATTTGACAAACAAGCTACTCTGTGTAGATAAAAGACTTTCATGTACTCTGTTTGGGGGAACAAGAAAGCATCGTTTATTATGAATTAATTCTTAAAAATGTAATAATATCAACCCTCTCAATTTTAATGTAAAGAAATTCATCAACTCTTTATGCAGTGATTTCACTACAAAATAAAATCAGGGGTATTTTACAATATCCGAATCCTCAACCAGACCCTGTAGTAGTTACCGGCTTACTAGCTTCATTTCCTTTATTCCCTTACTAACAAATAACCTGTATGATTCTTAACTCCAAGCCATCGGTTGTATAAATTCCTCGCTCGAAAACTAGTCGAAATTTCCGAACACAGATTTTAAACTTTGCTCCTAGAAGGTCTAGAAAATGTCATGAATAGTTTTTGTAATGATCAATTCAACACGAAAAGGGTATTAACTAAAATAAAATCAAGTTGTCGGATTCTATGACAGATAAACTTTTTATTATTATTTTATTATTTTATTTTGGTTGGAAATGGTATGTGTTTGACTTTATATATATTTTGTATGTAATGTAACGTATAGTTTTTCTTTTTATCGTGTAGTTAAATTTAAGTATTTTATTTTTTTATGTATGTTGAATCCTTATTACTTTTTTGTGGAAGTCTTATTTATATTATGTATTTTTTGTCGAAAAGAAGGGAGACAGAGAAGAAAAACAATAAAGAAATGAAATGTATATAATTATCCTTTATTTCCCTTTGCTAAATAATTATATTATTAAAATTAAAAATTATTGATTGCATAATAAAACCTATTATTATTTGGATTTCTATATACATTCGCCTTTATGGTTTATACAAAGACAACGTAAACCGAATACTGGAATACAAGATATCATAAACCGTAATCGTTGTGAGGGATAATTGTGAATGTTGTAAGATTGTTGTTTGTATGCTGTTTAGATTTGTGATTGATATGTTTATTGATTGATTATTTGAATCTAATGAAATTAATTTTAAGTACTAATTAATTAAAGCTTTATAATTATGAATTTAATAAATTAATATTTTAAAAATTAATGTTTATTTAAAAAATTATGTAATAACTTTTATCCAATAAAATTTAAGAAATTAAAAATTAATATTAAAAAATTTCCCATTCATTGTTTTTTAGATTTGAATATATTAACAAAAAACTATATCAATAAAGAAAGATGACCACTGAGAATTGTTGTGAAGAATCTGTTTGTGTTGTCAATAAATGTTTACATTCAAATTGTTATGTTGTTAATATGGCGACCACGGCTCATGTAACAACGAACATTATGGGATTTGAAAAATTTAATGGATCAGAATCGGATTTGGAAGATTTCATTGATAATTTCGAACGCTATTCCGACATTATGGGTATAGTAGAAGAGAGGAAAATAGTGATGGTGACTGTGTTTATGACACCATCGGCAATAAAAAAATATTCAGAGATGGACGGTAAAAATTACAAAGAAAAATTGAAGGCTGCATTCACTAAAGAAAAATCCATTCTGGATACGATGAAGGAGTTGGTAAACTTACGGTGAGTAATAAACAAAACCGGTGGATATTTTACGGTCCTGTTCCCTTATTGTCATTATTCGTACGGAAGAAGATTAAGTAACGTTATTTTTCTTATCACATTCTGATTTTTTATTAAATTAAACTATATTGTATTGTTTATTCTTGTTATTATTTTTAATAGTTTAATTATAAAATTAAGATGGTGGTTATCGTTATTAAGTTTGATTTTTTTAAAAATAAGTCTATCATAGAATTCTTAAGCTTTGATACTCATAACTTCAAACAAAGAATAAGAATAGATATATAAAATCTTTAGAGTAAAGTAAGCCAAAGGATCATTTGTTTTTATTATATCGGTCATTTGGCTTATTTTACAGTTTTTTTTAATTGAATATCGAAAACCGTATGGATTTTGTTTAACTAATATGCTATTATATAATTGCTGTTTCGATAAGATAACTAAATAATTATTTATATTTTTCTGAAATATTAAAACCCTTTTTTGGTACCCCTTCCTCCATTGAGTCTGTAACCTTAGCCTCAATCAATTATTCATCTTAATCCTGCTCCTTCAGGTATCCCTGGCCCGGCCAAGTTCCGAGACCATCAAAGGGGCCAACCTCTACATCTGCGGGTTACCGAAGTCTATGAGTCAAGGGGAACTGGAGCAATTGTTCTCCCAATATGGAACTATCATCACTTGCAGAATTCTGGTTGACAATATTACGGGTGACTTATTCATATACTTATTTGTTTTAATGAGTCTTCAAGATTCACTAAAGATTTATTAACATTTATTTTTTAAATATTTTTATTCATAAAAGAAAAATTATATTATTTTTTTCATTTTAAAAAAATATTTTTGAGGATTATTCAAATTTTGTTGAAATTAAACTTTTCGATCAATTAAAAATTTTAATTAAAATTTTTGCAAAGTATCGGCGTCGCAGTCGCCGTCGCCGCTGCTCGGCTGGTGGGACGCGAAGACCGATGACAGTCGCCCTCGGCCAGATTCGTCTTAATCAACTCGATTAATCACTTTTTTTAGCAATTTTCCTTCACCAAACATCTGCTTTTTAGAATTTTTGTTTAGAAGTTTCTTTTTTGGAAACTTTATTAGAAAACTATCAGATTTTTTAATAATTTTGTCGTAATCAATGTGAGCACTAAATTTGAGATTTGGTACATCACTTCCTATCATTTTGAGCACTGACCTCTCAATATTTGGCTTTCCTCTTTCGCCTCTTTAGTATACTTCACACCCGTTTTACCCGCCATCATTTAGGTTACAAGTTTCACCATTTCTCTTCATTCTATCCGACCTGTGAAAGGTTTATTTTACATTTCATATATTCTCTAACCTTCTTTCTTAACTTCCAATTTTCATTTTATCAATATCATATAATACATTTGCATATAGCTCATAATAAAGGCGCCAGAATTTAAGGTTTTCTTAATTATATATGATAATTACAACTGCCGGTATATCGTAGTACGTCTCCGCGTATACATAACCACGAAGAAACACTTTCCATAGCCGAATGAGCCGAGTCTGGGGTTGCCTCTCGCGGCCTGTGACTCCTTGAAGGAGACTCACTCCCCAATAGGTAGGCGATACTTCTGCGACTGATGTTTTATTACCAAATGTCAACCGTTTCAATAATACTGAAAACCATCATAAATCATTGGAGTCTGTTGATGTATATTATGAGATATTAATAATGTATATATATAAATATTTTAAGGCAAATAAATATTGTCGGCAATTTCTTTCGTTTCTTTGCTTTGATTCGAAATATATAAAACTGATTTAGAGCTCTTCATTCCGCTCTTCCGGTGCATCTATCTTCCGCCGATGTAACACATATAAAACACGGTACTTGATATTAGTTACAATGGAATACTTACATGGTCGGATGATCGGCCGCATGAAGCACTTGTCTTTGCTTGGTTAAGTAATATTATTCTCCTTTTCAATGGAATATGAGGAAAATTATTTCAGTCCAAATGAGCTGGATAAAATAAATAACGAAACGAATACTCAATTTTAATACGAATATACATTTAATACTCAATTTTAATACGAATATACATTTAATAATAAATAAAATTAATATTGTGAATGATGTTTTGTGTTTGAATGTTGTGTGTTGACGTGGGACTGTGTCTCTCCTGCCGAAATGGATGATTCATATTTAGTCCATATTGTCTGCATGAGCAGTTGGTTACACTTTCATCTCGCCAAATTAATTAGAAAATTCAAATTTAATGTCATAATCTCGAAAATAACAAAAAAAACAAAATTCTAAAATCCAAAAAAACCATATTTTGTATTTATAAAAAAGGGCAATTTAAAGAAGTAAAATAAAATTAATCCAAATTTTTTCAAAGCATATATCAAAATTAAAAAAAGGTAATTTAAAACCACACAAAAATGGAAATAAGTCAAAATGTTCTTTAATTTGGTAATTTTACAATCACACTAAAAAACTAACGTATATTCAATTAAAACCTAAAAATTACAAAACAGGTATGATAAAAAACAACACTAAAAGTAAATAATCCAAATAATTCTTATCCGGACCAAAGAAATCAAAGATTTTATGGAATGATGAAGCTGACGCAGCATTTAAACAGGTCAAGCAGGACATGTTGTCCATGTCGATACTCCATTTTACCGACAGTTCATTGCCGCTGATTCACATGAAAGACAATTCAATACAGCGATAGTTGTCGTACCTATGCAGGTACGTTGATCTAATCTGATCCTATTAATTTTTACTCTCAAAAGCTCTCACCAGCACAAGCGCGTTCTTCCACTTTTGTTCGCGAATAGCTTCAACTTTACCCTTCTGCAATACATTTTGAACACATTTTGATTGCCTGAACCACCTTGATTTATAAAAAACCCCAAGCCCCTACTGTACTGTATGGCCATCAAGACACCATCTCTAAGACAACATCAACAGATCACCCATCTCTTCTAATTCAAACATATCTAAGGAGTTGACAATGTAGAAGTCGATTGTCTATCCAGAGCAGATACCACCATCGTCACCTTTAAACTATTTCTTCACATAGAAACAGTGGAACAACATCAATTAACCGATTAAAATCAGAGTCATTTCAAAGTCTCGCAAAACCCCAAGCAGAAAAGTATTCTGAGACACGTCATTTCGTCGATGTCCACGCCCAATTAGGAACTTAGGGACAAAAAGTTCCAAGCAGTCCCCAAGTCACTCATCCTAGTTCAAAAGTAGTATATTACTTAAGAAGTACCAAAGTTATATGACACTTCATAAACCACCCATTTTGTCTTTCCAAGTAAGCAGTCAATAATACACGGTCCATATTGGCATCGTGGGTCCACTGTCAAACCCAAATGGTTCCAATTATATCCTCACCATCATCGACCGGAACACACACTGATCAGAATTTTCCTGCTGAGGACTTTCACGACAGAAACCATTACCGATCCTTTCTTCAACCATTGGAGTGCAATATTATTGATTCCACAGAGAATAAGCTCTAAACAAAGCTGCAAATTCGAATCAGAACTCTTCAAAGACCAAGCAAAACGCCTGGAAATACAAAACAACCACTGTGTTCCACCCACAAGCCAACAACTCATAAAACGTTTTTACAAAACATTAAAGAATTATTTTTGCCCATTATCTGTGAACAGCGGATTGTAAAACAGCTGCCATATATTTTACTTAGTTGGAATATCCCGAACGGCCGGCATGGAACTTCCCAGGATCAACTAATCTTCAGATGCAACACTCCGTTCGTCAATGAAATGTTCTTCAAACAAGTCTACAGGTCGAAAAATTTCGCTTTGCAGCGTGAGGACACGTTTCACCAGCAGATAGATAATCCACCAACTCCAAAACCGACAAAATCTTTGCTCCAAAGGATTTTGACACGGCGACATTCGCTTAGTTACAGTGAGAATAACCATTATCCTTTCAAGAAAGATAAACAGGAACTCATTGGCTTCTGAAACTCAAAAAAGTGAGCAACACGGCAACATTAATTATGCATGTAGAGATATTTATTAATTCTCAGTTGATGTTACTAAACATTGATAGCAAGATGAGTCGTTAAAATATTACTTAATAACCGCTGATTTAAGAACAATTTGTTTCTGAAGGCAAAAGCATAAAATATAATACCAACGCAATCTTCCCAAAACGCGACGTATTCATTCAAACACAAAATATTATTAATCTATTCAAGCGATGTCCATGAATGAACGATCTGCTACGGATTGTCCCAATAAAAGTTATAATCAATGTGCGAGTTCTCATAATAAATATAATGATTAAAACAATTTTACAGTTTGAGTCTGTTTTGAGACAATAATTAATAATCAATTAGCATTCATTCGAGATTACTTAGTGACTTTCTTTCGCAAATATCGGACAAATATCCGATAATCCTGGATCAATTTTATTTGATACTTCTGTAATAATCAATTTATACAATATTCTTATACTAACATACTTATTTCTTGATAGTAAATATTATTTTATTATTACATTAATTTTAGGTAATTCAAAAGGTGTGGCTTTTATAAGGTATGACCAAAGGTATGAAGCAGAAACAGCTATAAAGAAACTGAATAACTATACTCCACCAAATGGAACTGAGCCTATAACTGTGAAACTCGCAAATACTCCATTCAATATCAATAATTCCTGTAATATTCCACCACCTCCAACAACTAATACCAATGCTGATTTTATAAACGGAAATAACAATGTTCCACTTCCGGCAAATAATAATATTCGAGGAATAATGTCAAATATGAGACCCAGTGGATCGACTTGTTCAGAGATGATACCGAGAATGGACGTCGTTATCCCAAGTAATGGATCCCAGTCCAATGGAGTAATAAATTCAGAATTCGTCCCACCTCCCCCTCCCAGTATGCCACCCTCACATCAGATGCAATTCCCTCCCAGTCAGATGGTCTGTTTACCACAAATGCATTCTATTGCCACATTCCCCATGAGGTTATAACTATTATCATCGCTATAATCACTATTTTTATATATATTTTATATTTTATGGTGTTCAGAAAGTCATGAATGTTTTTTTTAAATTTAAAACACCAGCATTAAACATTTTGTAAGTTAAAAATCATACATTACGTTAGGGTCAGTTCGAACATTCATTAATAGTTCATTAATCGATTTCCTAAACTGCAATAAATGAAATTAGAACTATAACAACCACAAAAATAATTGATAGAAATGTCAACTGTTTCCAATACGCACTAAAACAAATGTATTCACAAATTCAAATAGAAAATCAATGAAAACTAGAAAGAATATTTTGTTCTCAATGAGGTTTCATGGTAAAAGTGGGTTGAGGTACTCCGACGAAAGAATCTTGCATGTACTCTGTTTCTGGACAGCAATTTGGACTGTTCATTTCTAATCATCAAATAACTTTGATATTTTTTACGATACATCTTTCTTTACAATATTTTGTGGAATGAGATGGTGATGGGGTCACAATTACGTGTCTTTGTGAGTAGCCACACAAGTTTAAAAATTTCAGATTTCCAGGGGAAGGAGAGTTAATATTTTTCACTAGTCAATCTTTCATAGTTAATTTTTATAGCAGCTTAAATCTTGATATTGTAAAGATATAGGAACTGTCTAATGAAGAAAACCGAATTTGATAAGTAACATCTAATGTACTCTACATCTTCATCATCTTACCCATCATCACTTTCAAATAATATCTTGACGTCTAGTATTCTATAAATACTCAGAAATGTCATTAGCTGGCCATCGTTAACCTTTTGGCATGTCTTGGACATCCAAGACGGTTTAATTATCTTTTGGTTTCATTTAGTAACATTCATTTTTTAAAAGAGCCATTGGTATTCTATCTTCTTTCAATGTCTGTCTTTTTCCATTCTTTATATTAGCTTACTTTCTAGTTATGTATCTATGGAATTAAGAAACCTATTTTTGAAGGTCTTTTACACAATCCATTTTCTTCAAACTTGACACACTTACTCATTTCCGATGACATTAAATGATATTAATTGAAACAATATTAATTGAAAAAGATCTACTTATAAATTATAAGTAGTTTATATATATATATATATATATATATATATATATATAATTATATATAAAATAAAATTTATTTTGGTTTTTCCATTCTTTTTTTATTACCTTACTAGCGCGCTCGGCCCGCTTCGCGGCCCTCTCTTGCCGGGGGTTCAATTTTTTTT
>MQRK01210997.1:6428-17887 GCA_001938485.1 Girardia tigrina | reverse complement strand
GGGGGGGGTAAGTGAGGGAGAATGCCCATTTTTACACTACTGCGGTTAACTGTAGTAACCAGTATTTAAGAAAAAATGGTGGATTCTGATTTTTTTCTGAATTAAGTTGATAAATTGATTTATTAAAATTAAAACAGTAAGATTTTTATAATATTTATTTACAGAGCATTTATTGAAAGTATTAAGATGTTTCTACAATCATTAGCCATGAATATCGTTCTTCACAAGGAAGTGTACAAAGAATTTCTTCGAATGACGATATTAATTAGTCATATCTTTGATGCTTTCATTTGCTGTCACAGCCTCGATTTTCTCCTGCAAACGGCCATTTGGTGAAGGCTTAGTGTCAAGAGGTTTGGATGTTTTGTTATTGCTGTCCTGACTTTCCGCTTCATTTTTGCAAAAAAAAGCCTCAATTGGATTGAGAGATAGAGAATATGGAGGAAAATCTACCATTTCATGGAGGAAGTATTTAAGTGAATTCTCGCATTATCCTGGATTAAATAATGCGGTGTCCCTGGCAGAATGCTCGATAAATCGTTTATAAACGATTGATATTTGGCATGATTCACACTGCCATAGTATAATTTGAATAGCAGAGTACCTAAAAACTCTTTAAAATTACTTTTGCTGGAGGGGTTGATTGCCAGCCCCCAGGCCCATGAGGATGGGGCCCCCCCTTTGTTGCTCTTTGTGTCGTTAGCAAGCCGAGTTCGTGCGTAGTCAATAGAGTAAACGAAAAGTAGAGAGATAGCCCCCGCCATACTGCCACTCGCAATATTTTTGCCGAATCCCACCAAATATGTATCATTTTTTGACGCATTAAACATCATTTTCATTTTATTTTACTTTTCTGAAAGTTCTTTCACACCCAACTGAAAACGTCGTCGTTCTACTTCTTTTATACAAATATTCAACAGTTCCAAGCTTGTATTCATATTTAATCCATAATGATTAATCAAAAGTTTTTTATCATCTTCTTTAACAGCTTGAAATGTCATTCTTTTCAATTTTTTATTTATGTTCATTGATTTTAGTACAAATGCATTACTATCTTTAATAGTAAACCGACAAACGTCCTTGGTAAATAGGATCATATATGTATCGGTTCGGTGTTGTTTATTATCCACTGATATCATCAACATTTTAATTTAATAATCAAATGATAATAATTATTATATATATTTAATATAATAATTGAGAAATTTGATCAATATATTTTATTATTACTAAATTTCAGCTATAACAAATGACACATTAAAACAATACAAATTCTTTAAATAATATAAATCTTTTTTATAAAGTTTTTCTTTCTTTTTTCTCAAATACATATAATTTTCCTTTCAAATTAACTAAAATAATTTTAATGTTTTTTCCTTTTTAATTTCATTTCTAATAACTTTAATTTACAAATATAAATATATATTTTAATGTCAAAATTGCAATTCCAAATTTTATTTTTAATTTACATCTTGAACATTACCCTTTGGACAGGAAGCCGTGTCTCCACGATATTTTAGGAAGAGAATTATTTCTCATTTTACATGTCGATTGAAAGGTACTTTTCATTTTATTGAACAAAACAATGAGCGGAATTCCATCTCGTTTACGCAATTCAAATTCACAAGAGTCTTCACTAACACATACAGCCTTAGTATCGCTGGAAATTGTTAAATCGATTTTTACGGAATTATTTTGGTCATCAGAATCTTTTATATTCTCAGTATCTTCACAACATGCAATAATATCCATATTTGGTAGATTATTTTGTTTACGAGAATTACGGTTTTCAAAATCATCGTCACTGATACTGGATGCCATTTTATTATTCAAGTTTTCCATTAAGAAATTGAAATTCTTTTCCCATTTATTTGAAATGAAAAACACTTTTTTATCCAAATTTTTATTAAGGAAACAAAATCAATTCGATTTCAGATTACGAATTTGAAATTGAACACTTTTACACACTTTTTTTGTAATTGTGATTGTAAATCAACCAATCAATTTACATTTACATTCAACACAAACATGCAAACATTCACACAAACAAACAAAGACACACTTACACAGTGGCAGAGAAATAATATATCGAATTATAAAAATGAGGCTCACAATTTAATTGTACATTTTCGATTTCGATTGGTGATTACATAATTTGACCTCAAATGATTTATGGTTATTTTCAAAATAACATTTTTCATTGAAAATTCTGGATTTGGAAAACGTTAAGCCAATTTGACGGTTGAATCATAAAAAAACACCACAAATCGGTAATTTTAAAATCACATCGACTAATTGAGCGTTAATTTTATCGAGCATGATTTTTTAAATTGTTATTATTTAATGTCATATTATTTAAATTATTTAATTTTTCTTTTCTTTAATTTAATTAATTTATTTAATTATTTTAATTTATTAATTTAATTATTTAATTTTATTTTATATACTGAAACTGGCAAAATAAATGTTCGGTCAAAATTGGCAATTCTCTGCTCCACCCTTCCTGCCTATTGTCATAATGAGGGATATATTTTTCCACTGTTTGTGAGAATAACAATATACACCGGAATGCCTTTCTTTGATCGACCGAATTGGTAGCTGGTCCACAGATTGAATCCGATTTCGTCAATGTAAATACATTGATTTATTCGCCAACTTTCCTTGATGAATCGGCTGGCATATAAAAATCGGAGGTCCTTCACTCGATCTGAATTTCGTTCTTGGACGATCTTCGTTCTCTGATCTTCTTAACGGTAACTAATTTACCGGTGAAGAAGCGGGAAATTGTAGATTTCGAGATATTGATCTCGTTGTTTTCCTCAATATACCGTTTCATCTCTCCCAACGTCGATTGCGGTTTCTCCTCCACATATCAAATGATCTTCTCGCTGATTTTGGTCGGTAATAAAGGATTTCTTGTGGCCTCCATGTTTACCGACCAATGTGAGACCACTTCCTTTATACTTGTAAACGATATTCTTGGCCGCCGATTGGGATATATCGAGCTGCCTTACCAGAGTCAAATAGTCCTCCGACATATTGTAGGCTCTGATGAGTCTTTCTTTGTCGATTTGACTTATTCAGGAATTATTTTTTTATTTGAAATTGAAAATAAAAATTATGATTTGCGAGTTTTTTTTATCCGGCATGGTTCTGCTTTTTGACTGTCTTCGGAATCGTTGCGATGATTATTTAATAATCATTCATAATTAACAATAAAGTACCTTTTTTCAGTGTCATCGGCACTGCTAACGGGCGATAAATTGTAATCTTGCATCATTTTTTATTAATTTAAATTTATTATTCTTAAAGTCTGGATTCACTCTTAAACACTGGGAAATTAGGTGTGTATGAGGTATGTATGAGGCGTGTTTTTGTCTCTGTATGTATGTATTGTATGTGTGTTTTGTGTGCATGAGAGGTAGAAATTTTTTTCTATAATTTACACTATTCTTAAATGTAGTGAGTTATTTTTATTATCTGTTTAAACGTATTTTATGACTTTTAATTGGCTATTAATTTTTAGATTACAATTTTTATTTGGAATTTATTATCGAAGGCTGATATTTCACTGTTTATTGCAAGTGACTGTATACCACAATCCTTTTCAAGAAAATATAGTAAGAAAATATAAATTAACAAACCAAAAATAAAAGATAAATTAACCAGAGATATTTAATTTTAATCTTTTACTTCTTTTGTATATATAATATATACACTCTGTCGTCAAATATTCTTTGAGAAATACATTTTTAATAAAAATTTAACGTTAAACAAGCAAAATGTCTTATTCGCATTAAATATCTTTAATATAATTTTTATTAATGTTAAGAATCGTATCAAAACTTCTAAAACATCATGTATATGACACCAGGTTAATAATTGTATAAGGCATTGAGTATTTGTTTGGTTGTCCATGAAAAGGCTTGTTCATCATTACTTTGTAACCTTAGTTATGATCCATATAGATGACTCAGTATTATATTATTAAATTATTTAATATAATTGAAATTATATATGCATTATTTCATCATACTTTCCAGAATAGTGAATTGCAGAAAACGGTTTAAGTTTTGAGTTATTCAACGACGTTAAATTGTATTAATTTTATATTTTTCTTACATCATGCATGTATGAAGGGACAATTTGAGTAACGGTCCTCAAACGTACAAAATGAAGAACAACTTCACTCATCATCATACAGCTAATTGTAATATAAAGTGAGAAACAAATTCTTTGTTAAATAAAAAAGTTATCACGACAAATGTCTTTCATCTTCATTAATATAATTAATTAGTAATTAAAAATAATCTGATATTATTTTTATAAGATTGAAGGGGATTTAATTTTCCGTCAGATTTACGGGATTGATATAATTTGATTTGATCTTTAATAAGATTATTAATTCATATTCTATTTTTTATTTGAATTAATTTTTTATTACTTTCTTTTTTCTAATTATATTTTTGTGAAAATGTTTTTGATTAATTTTATATTTTTAGAAAATTATTAGTGCTCTTTCAGCAATATAAATTTTACTGTAAAGTTCAGTCTTTCCGTATTCCTTTTGCTTTCTTTTAATTATTTTGATTAAAAGTTGTATTTTAGAAATACTTCTTCCTTATTAATGAATCGTAAATTCGGTGAAATATAGGGTACATGTTTAAGAATATAGACCGATTCGAAGATTTTTTTTATTGATGCCGTTTAACAGCATACACAAGATTTTATAAAACAATTAAGAAGTGCTTTCTTGAAACTTATTTCGTTTCTTTATCATCTGCAAAAATTGATGAATTACCTCTTGATGAATTAAATTGGCTGTTTTCATAAAATTTAAAAGTGTGATTCAACAAGAAGAAATCGAGGTCGTATTGCCTAATGTATTGGGTGAAGAATGTCAACGCAGCTTATATTATGATACAAGAAACACAGTTGCCAGAAAATTCTAAAAACCTTTTATGAACTTAACTTATTGAATGACTTTATCCAAAGAAATTGACCACAGAAATGGTCAGGGACATTTAGAAATCAATAAATCAGAATTCAAGTCAATACAATCACAATGCATGATTATACAGACGCAAAGGATTGGAGTTAAAACTCGTGATGAGAATTATTAGGTTCGTGATTGAAATCAGAATTCATTATTTGCAAACTTTTATTTCTACTACAATTTTCATTATTGAAACAAATTTATGAGGAACTATTTCAATTTCATAATCCAGATCTAAAAATTCTAAATATACATAATAATATCGATAAATAAATAAATATGTTATTTTATTCAAATTTTTATAAATTTAGATCTTTAAAATATTTTGAAAATTCAATTTAAACATAGTGATTATTAATAATGTAAACTATAAATTATTTCTCTTTAATAAAACATTTTATTTCTTTTGAACAAAAATTTGCAAAAACAATTTACAACTTTAAGATACAATTCACAAATTTGAAATACAGAAAATATTATTTTATTTTTGAATATAAATCACGATTTTTTTTAAAATACACAAATATTATTCACTATTTAAATGTATTATCATTTAATAAAGATTTTAATTATAAAATTTTAAAATATTTATATATCTATATTTTATTAATTATTTATGGAATTAACTTTTTAAAATTAATTAAGATATTTTTTTATAACTGTTTAAAAAATTTTGGTTTTAAATATTTATTTTATAGATTATTTATAACAATTAATTAATTTCAAATTAATAAAATTTTTAATATTATTTTTGATTTATTTAAAATATAAATGTGATTTTTTAAAAATATCGAAAATTTAAAAATATCAAAAATTTAAAGATCACCAAAAAGAACCCCGACAAGAATAAATTCAGATTAAGAAGATGAGTCGCTTATGGACAGCTAAAAGTAGAGAATTCATCAACTCATGATATAATTGCTGACATAAACTAATTAGAATGACTATTTTCAATCCATTTCTGTAAAATATTAATTAATGACACTTTTTATAATAATTTCCATAATAAGTATAATATTTATTATATTGATGACAAGACAAGAGTTTCTGATTAGTGTTTAAAATAGACTAAAAGACGCGGGTTGATATAACAGACCATATAAAATCATATAAAAAATACTTGATTGTTGGTAGAAATGAAAAATACAAGAATCGCCATGATTACTAACATCTCTTAAAGTATCAATAGAAATTTTATTAATCCTGATTTTTCTGCAGATTTTTAAAACCAAGAATGACAATGAGGTGCCGGCCATCGAATCGAGTTATGACGGCCGACACCCCTTAATCATATGGAAATTCACCAGCGGGAACTTCGCTGTCGCTTGTGATCCACGCATGTCGAGTGCCCACGGGTCGACAAGTCGCTTCGGATCGGTATTGCGGTCGTTTGCGCCTGTACTCCGTTCTGCACCGCCAAAGATGGGGCAGTAGGTTCCACTTGGAACCGTACGCGGTCTTCGTTTAATTTTTACAAACAAACCCATGAGAAAAACAATTAAATTCGATCAAAAGATTTATTCATAATTAAATATTTTTACATTCAAATATTTTACACATTATATTGTTTATTTAAAAAATTTTAATTAATTTTCAGTTTCAAGATTTTTTTGTGATTGATTGACTAGAGCACCACAGACAAGTTGAAAAAGTAAATTAAAAAATTGAACGCAAAAATCCTTTACATTAACATAATAATAAAAAACATTATATACTTAAAGATAAATAAGGAAAACACGATTTAAAAAATCCTAATTAATATATTAGTTGGAACTAAATTTTTGTAAGTTATTATTATTTTATCAGAAAAGCGTGAAGAAATCCGCAACTTGATTTTCGAAGAATTCAAACTTAGTCATGCTTCAGCGGAATCATTTAAAAACATTTGCAATCAGAACGGTCGAGATTCTATGACTGAGAAAACTGTTTCTGATGGTATGCAAAATTTTGCTTCAGAAATACACTTTTTAAAGTCAAAAAGCCTTGCGAACGCTAAACAACCATTGATAAACGAGTGCTACACCACTATATTAAAGCAGATACAACCCAAACAACGCGCGATCTGGCCGTTTAACTCCAAACGTCCCATACAAACATTATTCGGAACTTTCAGAAAATGAAGAAAAATGAACGTGGTCAAGAGGTCATGCACGACCTCAACGAATTGCTAAAAATGGGTGACTTTTCTCCTGTGTTTGTTCTATTGCAAAACATTTGCCGTGATGGATTGCCACTGATTTAACTTGCGATAAGAAGTGAGTTTTCTACGATAACCAAAAACTCAAAACCAATGGCTGAGTTCCAGTCAACTTGAAAACGGACACCTCAATGTGATCCGCATCAAAAAAAGTGACATTATACGTTTGTTGGATGGCCTCCGGACATGTTTTTTGGAACTCTTTCAACACTGTCAATCAATTTCCTACGAAATGTACTGAACCTAATTAGACCATGTACATGCAATTTTACTTGTTCATGGATTCAAAGATAATTTTCCGTGCCAAACATTCAGCTTCATATCGAACTACTGGTGATGAGATCTTCTCGGCTAATTCTACAAAGTTATCGTAAATTTCACCTAGTTTATTACGAAGTAGTATAATTGCTTGCATTCTGGCTTCCCATCGTGTTTCACAAACTTATTTAACTGTCAACGATTTAGCGTTTGTTTCTACAATTTGCCATCTTAATGGTGGTAAAAATTGTAAAAATTTTGCTTTTAATAAAATGTTAATTTATTGACAAAACCAGTGGTGTTAATGAATTTATATAAGTTTTAATCATTTGTATTATTATTTGAAATATATTGTAGTATTTATGTTATGATAACGACTTATAATTGTTTATATTTTCTTTTCAGTGTTCTAATTAATCATTTGGAATAAAATGGACACTGACAGTGATAAATGAAGAGTCGTGTTTTCATTTGATTCTTTTTACGTGGATGTATTTTTGCTTTGAAATTTGATCTCCTTTAGAGTTATGAAGACATCGCTGATAAGTTAAATATATTAAGGAGCACCGTAGCATAATTTTGTCAACGATTGAGCAATGATGACCCCAAAGAAAGTTGAAGATTGATGAGTGACAGAAAAAATAACTGCTGAACGAGATGAACAGACTTGTTCATGCAGATAAAGTTACCAACGGTACTTAAATCCATCAAACCAATTGTCTAATATATCTGTTCATACTTTTAGTCGCAGATTATGTAAAAATGGATTAAAGTGTCACGACCCCTTCGAGCATAAACATTTTTGCATACTGCTGAGCCCTCCAGTGGTTATTAAGGGTCAACCACAACCCAATATAATTTGTATCTAATTTTATATATTCATTTGTGAAGTGGTCGGACGCATCTCCTTCGCCTGACATCTGACTAGCAGTGCCAGGTTTGAAGTGCCGTCGGGTTCAATTAAAGTTGAGAAAAGCTATGGGCCCACCAAATAGCTCAGCGCCGCTAAGGGTTGATTTATTTTACTTTTACTACTATCTACTACCGATGCGTGCTCTCCTCAAGGTTGTTCGAACGTCTATGACATTATCTTATTACTGTATTATTTCCACAATGCGATTGATTGATTTCAGAAAAGGTATTGTCCTTTCAAATAAATGTTCATCTTTCGTATGCTTTGTCAGTCGATTATTTGTCTGCTCCATGTATGCACCCCTCATGCATGTTAAATTAGGCTGTGCAACCCTCGGGTCTCCTGAAAGACAAGATGATTTTTGTTTAAACATCAGCAACAAGTTTATCTAAATAGTTATTATTTGGCATATATACATTCAGCAATTATACTCAAAGATGAAGTTATCATACTTTAAAATTATTCACTGAGAGAAATCATGCTAATACAATTATCATACTCACAACTTCTAGGTTTACTGAATTTGTGAATCTATACATCTTTGATATTAATTCGTATTTATTAGATTTGCTATTATTCATTACGAATTTGTATTTCATATATTGATATTATCATCATTAATTCATATTGTCTATCTTTTGTCTTAATCATCGGGAGATTCACTAGTAATTGACCAGCAATCCCGACTTCCTCGCGCACTCGTTTGCACACGCATAGCGCATCTTTGTTATTCAAACTAACAGCAGTAATTAATCTCGAACGGATTAGCATAATAATTTATTGTCTCTACGGGATTCGTTTCATAATATTCACTCATTCATGGCATAGCGATGTCATTCAATGCGCTTGGCGACGACTCTCGGGTTTTTCTCAAATACGGAAGACGGAACGACGATGACGTGGTTGAACAATTCCTCTAGAACTGTAAAGAAACTGTGTAATCTATTTATTAATTATATGAACACGTATGAGAACAAAATCATAAAACAATACATATATTAAAATATACTAAAACGTCAAGACTTCAGGAAATTACATCGTGATTCGCAGTTGATCTCCGGAGGAATAGTTGTTATTAGAATTAATTTTTCCAGTAGAATTATTCTCCGGTCGACTCGTTGATCAATCAAAATGTCTGGCTAAGGAATCGCTTGAAATGGATGCCTTCGGGAAATTTGTATCGATATGGTTGGTACTGTCAGGTGACTGTGTGCTCGTTCTTTCTCTCAAAATTTTGTAAAGTTGTAAAGGTTAATAAGTTCGTTTTTTCTTTTTCTTTCTCGTCTAAGTATTTTGTTTTGTGTTGTTGTTCTGGTCAATTTAGTATATGCCAATGTATATATAGAATTGTATTCTACAGAAACATAACTACGCCATGTGTGCTTTGTCGTGGGGATCTCTGATTTATCAATCTCGTTTGCTCTGACTTCTCATTTGCCGGGATTTTTTGTGCACACAGACTGCAATGAGTGACAACAATCTTACCACGGATCAGGCCACCGATTATTGATGGTGATTAATCGCGTGATGTTATTTTCTTTGTTGAAAATGAATCACCAGTAAGTTTAATTAATTTCTTTATATTTTAATTAACTTTTCTCAATCTTTCATGGTAAATATCTTTATTCAAGAAGGTCCGAGTTCGAAACGGGTCAGACTCATGGGTTCTGTACACAAAGAGCTATCAGGAGAGGGTCGGGTGATTATCTACTTTCAAAGGAAGGCTCAGTATTCGTTTTTTTGTATTACTATTAATTTATTCCTTAGTATTAATTTATTTCCAATTCTTCAGGAGTCGACAACTTTTCACAGGACGATCTCACTCGCAGGCGGATTATTATCACGAACGCTCCCTACAAAACTCTATCTGGAGAGGGCGGTTGTTCAGTTTTCTTCATCGGGTAAGTTCTAACGTGGTTTTATATGTTTTATTTATTCATATAATGTTTTAGCTTCTACGGGATACCAAAGACGTCCTATGGCAATACAAGGAGACCGAGAGTGTCACAGGCGATGTCAATCGGTGTTCAATTCTGTCGTAAACTTCATATATATTTTTTAAAATGTCGTTGTTTCTTGTCTTATTGGTAAAGCATTTCTGTGATGTGTTTAGATGTTAATGTATTGTTTGGGTTAATTGATTATCGACCGCAAAAAGAGGCTCATGTACCAGTAAAGAAACCAATTCTGAATGAATGATTAAGAACTCTACGAAGTCAAGAAACACAAGATCACTTAGACAGGACACTTGAACATTGCATTAGAACGACATTTAGTGGTGAGAGTAGCTTCTATCTAAGTAGTAATAGTGTTAGTATGCGCGTCGTCACATTCTGGTGTTCTATTTCATGAAAACCGAAGTAGGAAAAATATCATGATTCGGGGAGTCTTCACAATGCATTCTAAATATTCACCTACTAGTAGATGCATATCTACTATGTGTACCTAAATTACTAGTCAATGATCTTTTTCAGCTGGACAATGCCCCAGCGCATGCATCAAGAGCAACAAAAAAATTTCAGGAGCACCATGCGGCAGAAGTTTTCCATTGGCCTAGTACAGCCCCAGATATGAATCAAATCTAGAATAAGTAGGGCCATATGGAGCAAATTCGCAAGAGGAATGACGGGCATCCAACGTATTCTGATCAACTATTTGCTACATTAAAAAAAATTGGGTGTATGTCATCTGACATGCGAATTATAGGAGGAAATTCATTGACTCCATGACTAATCATATTTCTGTATTTCATAATGTTTCAGATGGCTATTCAAAATATTAGTGCACTCCTTTTTTAGTTCAATTTGTCTGTCTACTCTTAGTTATAGATTAGTTATAAAATAATTAATACAGAATATGTGATCATTGAACTACAAGACGCAAACATAAAAAGTAACCAAAATTACTGCTAAGTGTAATTAACTACTCGCGACTGTTATTGAATCTTAATACATAAAAATTTGGCTAATCTTTAAATTATAAATGTGCTTTATAGACGTTACTGTAATGTGACCGTGAGACTGACAACAATCCGATCTCGCCTAGAAGATTTTTATGTTTATATATATATATATATATATATATATATATATATA
>MQRK01210995.1:44833-62737 GCA_001938485.1 Girardia tigrina | reverse complement strand
TTAGGTATAAAATTTCTCACATGTCTAGAAAAAAATTATTTTCCTCTTTTTAGTGCATTGGTAATGCTTGAAAAACGTGGTTGTTTTTATAAAATTTTTTTTATTAATAATATTATTAAACATTTATTTTCAAAGAAATCAAAGAATTTTAACAACCAAAATAATGACTCAGTCAATTATATATTTAATGAAATCATAAAATTTTAACAGCAAAAATAATAACACTTCAATCAATTATGTACTCTCCTTCATTGTTCACTGCTTCTTCCCATCTTTCCACCAGTTTGTTGATTCCATTTCGCCAGAAATCCTTAGGTCGAGTCTCGAAGAAGTTGTTGAGCCAATTATCAAGATGATCTTGATTTTCGAAGCTAAGACCCCTCATTTCATTTGCAAGGCAGCAGAAGAGATGGTAATCCGTTGGGGCGAATCCCAATCGAGCTCTTGGAGTGCCATCTTCACAGTTTTTTCGGTGTGTGGTCGAGCATTGTCATGGAGGAGGATCACCTGGCCTTGTCGATCCGGTCTTTTTTGTTGAATTGCCTCATTTTCTCGATGCAATTGGGCTTTATAGAGATTCTTTTCTACTGTCATGTTCTTTCCAAGCATTTCCCAGTGGATTAGACCTTCACAATCCCACTATACGCAAATTATTGTTTTCGGGTGCAGATCTTTCTTGATCCTGGGCTTAGGCTTCTCTCCAGGACTCACCAACTCTTTCCTTTGCTTCATATTCACACAGAGACACCATTTCTCGTCTCCAGTGACGATTCTGTATAAGAAACGTTGCTTGTGGTCATGGGTTCCTTGGTGTCGAGCGAGATTTTGAGCAGCAATTTCAAAGCCGCTTATCCTTCTGTTTTTGGGTGAGTTCGTGCGGGACCCAAGCTCCAAGCTTTTGAGTGAAACCCATCAACTGAAGGCGGCGTGAAATTGTCGCAAAATCACAATTCATCTTTTCGGCTAATTCTCTGCATGTCTGGCGGCCATCTTCCTTCAAAAGATCCCCGAGTTGGTCCTCGTCCATCTCGACGTGTCTTCCGGAACGAGGAGCGTCATTGAGGTCGAAATTATCGTGTTTGAACTTGGCAAACCAATCCCGAGCAGTTCTCCATACACGGCACAAATATCTCTAGTAGCTTCACTCGCTTTTTGACCTCGATTAAAGGCGAAAAGGTGTCGAAAATGCGATTTTTTGTCGACTTGACAATCTATTTGACGGTTCTAAAAAAGACAAAAACGATTACTTTAATCTTGTAGAGCATAGCACGGGCTTTCTATTGGTATATAACACTTCGCCAAACATCAAAAAGTCTTTGTAGACCAAATAGTTTCATGTAACGGCGGGAACTTATGCAGCAACCCAAAAATTTGAAATCAATAAAATTATTTAAAAGTTACAATAATAAATTAAAAATTTGAATAAATTAGTTTCAGATTATAAGAATTAAAATATTGATCATCCATCTGATTAGGAGAGGCACAATTCCAAATAAACACACATCATTTAAACATGCAAACAATACACAAAACATCAACATAAATCGTGGAGCTTTTGGTTTTCAAGTAACACACATTCGATAGGAAGCAACATTAAATCATTTAATATTATTTTAGGAACAAAAGATTTTTCTTTTTTTGAATTTTCTTCATCTCTAGATATGACTTCAGAGGAATAATCGATTATATATTCTTTTCCAAAGAACACCTGAATTTATTGGGCAATCTGAAACAGATTCCCGAGAGTTGGTTCGAACAACAGAAGATCGTTGGCGCTCCTCACGTTCATTTCAACAGCGATCATTTCTCTTTGCTCGTCGAATTGGAATTGAAGAATCTCAACAGCACGGGCCAATCGAACACTCAAAATGCTCAACAATCGAGCCTGGTGTCAGGCAACGTCAACAGCAGCGCCAACAACATCAATATCATCAACAATATCAGCAACAACAATAACACGAACAGCAGTACCAATATCGGTAATAATCTGCGACCAAATTGCGCCCCAATCAATCTTTCAGCTGCCATCGGTTCATCCGCCACGCCATATCCATACCGAGGCCAACTGACTTGGTCATAAAACTGATTTTATCTATATTGTGTTATCTTTTTTGAATATATATATATCTATCTATATATATATATTCGTCTTTTTCTTTCGATTCTTCTTCAATCTCGGATCTTATCAGTCGCCTGTAAATAACACACTCTTTCTCTCCCTCTTTTAGTTCTCGTTGTTTTTGATCTTTCTTTTTCTTTATTGATTTTTTTTCGAATATCACTGTTTATAAAATATTGTTTTATGTATCTTTGTTATTATTTCTTTCTGTGTGTGTATGTGTGTGTGCATGGGATGTTAATGTGCGAGTGAGTGTGTGTGAGTGTGATCATGTGATTGTGTGTGACGCAGGAGCATTTATATATGTAATATATCGATCTATCTCTCTCTGTCGTGATAAAATTTTAGCATGATTTGATTGGATTGTTTTGATTGGTCAAATATTACTATTGTTCTTTTATTTATATATAACCAATCTGTGTATAGTTTTCTACAATTATCGATTCGATTTTTTTGTATTATCCAACTGTTATTATTGATCGATCATTATTTATAAAATTAGTATTATCGAGTATTTATTTTCATTGCTGCTATTGGTTGTTAATCAATTATAAAAATATTATTTTTCTTAAACAATTTTTATAAAATACAAAATTATTTTATTGGGAAAAATCAATGGAAAAAATAATATTATTTAGTAACGGTATTGATTAATGAAAAATTATTACTTATTTTTGTTAAAAATTTTTTTTATAATATATCAATATATATAAATACATTGATTAAAGGTTTTATTGTGAAAAAAATCGATTTTAAGAAAGAATTTCGATCACCGCTTTCTCCGCCTGGCTTCAATCTATGAAATAATATAAATCAATATATGTATATGGGTGTATATATATAAAGCACGGAATTGTTATTGATTGATTGATTTAATACAAATTGTATTCTCGGCCGCATTTATTATTTTTCTTTTTTTTGTATGTGTTGTTTTTTTTTAAATCGCAAATTTTTTCTTTCTCGATTTTGATTGATTTGTGAGGAAGATTTGTGTGATATTATTGTTATTATTGTGCAGTAATAATCGATAATAATAATGATCAATAATTTAATGAGCAGCTAATTAGCCGATATTTTTCCTGTATAAAAAACGATCCTTTTTGAAGTTATCTGGAAATTTATTGTGTTTTGAAAATATATATTTATTGAATCCCATTAGTATTTCTATTGTTTTTCAATGTTTATTCTTACTCTGATTTGTAGTTTTGAAGTCAGAATTCGATACTAAAATGGAGCTTAGTTATTGAAGACAAATGCGTTGTTCTTTTGTAAATAAAAACGTTATTAACCATTACAGTCACTTTGTATAATACGTGATACGCGCGCTCTTAGTTCTGTAGTATGGAAGTTAAAATAATTTGACCCAAATGTTCACCATGTATCACTTCTTTAATGCTCTACGAATATTTTCATAGATGGTATGCGTCATTACATCATTTGACGCAAGCGACAGTCGTCAGAGTAAATGTGCGTTCAGTGTTTTGTAGATTTTACCAAAAGTGATTTTTCGTTTGGAATTTTGATCTTACTCAATAGAAGATGGACTGATCTTGAAACTGCTTCACAAAATACCATTAGAAATAAAGCATTTTAATGTATAAACTCGTTATGTTATTTAAAAACCCCTTACCAACTAAAAAAAATCATATTTCATGTAAATTTTCATAAGGAAAATAATTCATGACTTTAAATGGAAATTTAATTGATAAAAATATAAGTCACTCACAGCCCATTTTATCTTTTAAAGATCATTTCACGGGGCCCAAATGTGCTAATCGATACTGCAAGTGATGGTGCAAGAGCGGGCCCAGCGGTTTTGTGGCCGCGGCGCGCCGGCGACGGAGAGAGAACATCCGGTCAGAGAAAGCATCTTACATTCTTCCTGCTTAACCGATTGAGTAGAATGAGGGAACTGCGAACCAGACCTCGAATTATCGTCATCATCCAACAATGCAATCTCCCGCTCGCTGTTTGAATCAATCGAACACTTATTGATTATTAAGATTGTCTGATTTTATAGTCTCTGTACGCTTGCATATTAGAATTTGAAACTCGTAGCGAATCCAATAGCTTTTGAATTAATTCAGCAGTTGAAAGATTTGAAATTTGTAATTGATGAGCGGTCAACATAAGATTAGAATTGTTCATATTTGATGCATCAAACCCTCGCAATTTTTCAATAACAAACGAATTTCCCCATATATCCTCACCACAGATGCACAACTTTTTCCTGAGAGGATTCAACCGATCAATCAAACTCTCAACCAAGTCGCATTCTCCGCAATTCAGGGATGAAACAGTTGTGACCGATTTCATATTTCAAATTTCAAATTGAAAAACACAAATTTTCAATCGATTTTTGAACAATATGGCGACTTTTACCTTTTTTTTAAAAAATATTATCTCAACTCACAAAGAAAGAAAACTTTCGATTTGGTGTACGTTGTTATTAATAGAATGCATTAAAGAGACTGCAGCAAACCATACTGATAATGTATGAGATGAAAACAGACCAACACAGAGCAGTTTTCCACAACTATATTGACTTTCAGAAGTCTTCAGGAGGAGGGTTGATTACCAATAGGAAAATTGAATTTGAAATCTTTCTTTTTATCGCGAAACAGCAAGTGTACGAAATTTCACAATTTTTCAAAGTGCATATTATTTGCATTGGTCCAATGTATTTCGTGCACATTTTTATTCTCTATCCAACTGTGGAATTAGAATTTTTATTTATAGATTTATTTTTCTTATATTAGAGTTTAAAATACAAATTGGGGGAGAAGGTACGATTCAAGGTCAAAACTGCCTTGTTTATAGATAGATATTATTTAAAAATAATTACTTTATAAGAAAAATGAGTTAATCTAATAATTAAAATCTCAAAGAATTAGAAAATTCAATTCAATAGTGCTTTTTTTAAATTGAAAACCGAAAAATGCAATTTCAAATGTAAAAAAAGAAACTGTTATGTTGAGAAAATGCTGAGAATGTAAATAAATTGTTTGTTGTTAATAATTGTAATTTGTTTATTATTTTGATTCATATGCTTTATTATTTTGAATTATATGCTTACTAACAATATATTTTTTAATTTTTGTTATTTTAGTAAATAATAAGATTTATTATTTACCATGCGTCATATTATTATTTATATTTTAAAGAAAACAAATAATATTATATTATTATTTATATTCAAAGAAAATATTATTATTTATAGAAAGAAGCAAAGGTCAAGAAAGTTTTAAAGTTTAAAAAAAAATAAAAACAAGTTTCAACAACCTACAAGATTTAAAGAATAAAACCTACGCTGAATCAAAGCGTGTGAAAGAAGAAGAATAAAAACCTACGCTGAAATAGAAGCATTTAAAAGAAAGAAACGAACTATCACTGAGTGAACAAAAAACGGAAAAACAGAACAGAACAAGAACAAGAGCAAAAAATCAATCAGAGCGACCAAGCAGAAACAAATTCATCGAATCAGAAGAATTAAGCTATTAATCGAAATTGAGAAGAAATTCTGTTTACCGGCCAAGTCAATTTACAGTAAAGATAGGCCGATCAATCGGAGAAATCAAAGTTATTACCTAACGAAAACTGCTGTTGAAGAGAATCTTTATCTTTGGCCGAAGTAATTCAAAGTTACTATAATTTATAAAATCCTTAATTCTTATTTATATTAATATCGTTCTTATCTAATTATACTTTATATTTATTTAATTGGGATAAACCCTCACCCAAAAATCTTGAAGGCTCTGGACGAGAACCAGACCTTTAGCGTAAATAGGGTATAAGTAGGGGGTTTACATATCGCTAACTAACCTTTCGTTATAATCTGTTTGTAGATAAAAGATTATTTGTAATTGTTGTAAAGTTTAAAATATTATCGTATTAAATTAACTCGTCTTTTGATTTGATTAGAATCTAATTAATATTAAACCGAATTAATAATTGACTATCGATTTTATCGGTCAAAACCTTATTTAATATTCATAACTGATTTGATAACCCCTTTGTTAGGTATCGCCAGAGGGTTATATCTAAAATTAACCCCAGATAATCTAACAGTTAATTGGGAAATGGAATTCAAAATATTGAACTCTAATTTCGATACTTGTAGTGAAAGGATCATCACAGAAGCATTTCTAAAAAAGCATTTCGTACCATGCTTGAATGTGCAAAGTGAAACATTCAATCACATCAATATATTAATCCTCGATTTATGTAATACCACCTGCATAACAACCAAGCAAGTATAAAAGAAGATTAATTTTTAAACCTCAAACAGAAGTTCTAAAAAAGAAGAAGATTGTGCAAAGCTAGGATCTGGCTTGCTAATGGAACTTTTAAGATTGTCCTTTCTATATTCTTTCAATTCTATACTTTACACTTTCAGTATGTAGAGGGAATAAACCCAGTTGCATTTCTGCCTTCTACCAGATAAAACAATTCGAACTTGATAGACTTATAACGGAGATCAAAAGACTTGTGCCCACGGGAAATCCAGCACACATTCTCTTAGATTTTAAAACTGAAGCAATGTCAGCATTTAGACAGCACTATCCAGAAGCTACAGTTGTTGAGGTCTTGAATGTAAAATTATATATAAACATATGAAATATATATAAAATATATACCATACGGTTGTGAAGGTGCCGTACGGCAGTTGGTGATGGTTCTGTGGTGTTTTTGATGAATAATGAGAAATTATTTTTGGAAGCCTGAGACTCCTCTTTCGATCATTCCTGGGAATGAGAGATTAGTACATCTCATTCCCCGGAATGGTGTCGAATTTTGGGAGCCTGTAACGGTACCTGAAAACTGTATATGAAAATGAGTTATTAGATTAAAAAAATGGATGTTTCGGGATCCACTTTCGATCATTCCTGGGAATGAGGAACTACCGCCTCATTCCCGGATTGATTTCGAATTTGGGATCCCAAGTTTTTTATATATAAAATAAAAAATATATATCTAAAAAAAATAATAAAAAAAATTAACTCTTACTTGGAGTTTTCAAAAAAAATGAACATTTTGGGGAAAATTCCCCTTTTTGTTGATAGCTATTAGCTATTATTATTACGGCCTTAATGGATTTCAAACGGCCGTAATGGCCAATTTAAAAAAAATGAAATTAAAGTCGACTGAGTCGACGAGTTGCATTAAACGGCCTTAATGGCCTTTAAAAATTTAATTAAAAAAATAATACGGCCTTAGAGGCCTTTAAAATTCTTGAAATTTAATACGGCCTTAATGGCCTTTAGACAAATAATTTATTCTGGCCAAAAGGCCTAAATTATAATTATAAAATTTTTTTAAAATTAATTTTAAAAAAAAGAATTTTTTTAAATATTTTATATAATATTTTATATTTTATATAACTAGCTCTAGTATAAATAGAGCAATATTTTTATATAGAGACTCAGAATAAAAGAAGAAAATTTTGAAACTCAAAAATTAATTCCTGTATAGGATTTAAAAAAAATTTTAATATATTCTTTAAGCTGTATAGCACATTGCATTCTCGCCTCCAATCATTTCAAAATTTGTACAAACCTTTGCTCAAGATTGTAATTGTAATTTGAAATAAACGATTATTGAAGAAGATTTGTTATTTATTGGAGTCAAAGAGTACATCGAGTTTGTTGGGGAATGATTTAAAAAAAAATATAATAAAAGAAAATTTTTCTATCGTACTTTCGGTTGTATGAATTCCATATCGAATTACAAAAATTAGCGAATGCATTCTGGTCCTGAAAGTTTTAAAATTTATGCATAGTTATTTAAAAAACAAAGGAAATGATGTTTTACCCATTCCTGGGGTATCCTCGGGAATGGAGCATAATCGGTGCTCCATTCCTCCGGATATTCCCGGAGTCGGGCTTATTTTCCATGATTGGCGGTGGATAAAAAAAAAAAAGTAATAATAATAAATAAAAATAAAAAAGATGTTTTACCCACTCCTGGGGTATCCTCGGGAATGGAGCATAATCGATGCTCCATTCCTCCGGACATTCCCGGAGTCGGGCATATCCTTACCRTATTGTTTTTGAAAAAAAATAAAAAATGAAAAATTGGGGCTTTTAGCCCATTAACAATTTTCGGGGATTAATCCCCTGATGTTGCCAATTAATCTGACGTTAATGGGCATTGGTCTCCCACTAACGTCAGCTGGCAAATAGATTAATGGGCTTTTGCCCGATTTAAAAAAAAAATATAATAAAAAAATAATAATTTTTAAAAATAAATAATTTTTGTAAATTTAATATATAAATATATATATATATATTTTTTAATTATAATATGTTATATTTTATATATGTAGCTCTAGTATAAATAGAGCGATATTTTTATTTATAAAACAAGAAATAAAACGGAAAATTTGAGAAAAAATTCCAGCACGAATTATTTCCTGTATGGGAATTTTAGAATAATCTTATGCTGTATAGCGTTTAATATTCTCGCCTCCAATTACTCAAGTTGTATAAACCTTTGTGCAAGATTGTAATTGTAATTTGAAATAAAGATTTATTGAAGAAGTTTTGTTATTTACTGGAGTCAAGAGTTCATCGTGAATAAACGTTGGGTCAGTTAATTGAGCGTCGAACACCCAATAAAAATCCTTCTGATCTTTGTGTTCAGATTCAATTCGAACTAAATACCCAACAGTTTAAACGTTGGGTCAGTTAATTGAGCAACGAACACCAAACAAATCCTTCTGATTCTTGTGTTCTAAGTCAATTCAAATTAAATACCCAACACAGTTAAAGGATGCTACTACCACCTCACTCAGGGTGTATTGAGAAAAGTTCAGGAAGTTGGATTGAAAGTACAGTACGAGCAAAATGATGATATAAGATGTTTTATTAGATGCTTATCTGCAATATCTCGTGTTCCTATCAGTGATGTCGTTGTAACATTTGTAATTTCGGGAGATTTAATACCGCAGAATGAATATATTGATCAAGTTGTAACATACTTTGAACATACATATATACAGGACAGAAGATTACGTGGTGGGAGAGATAACTATAGACTTCCAATATTTGGAAACAACTTATGGAATCAAAGAGACACTGCAGCACAAGGAATAGCAATAACTAACAATGAATGCGAAGTATGGCACAACGGAATTCATTCTCTTATAACATGCCATCGTCCTTCTTTTTTGCGGTTCATTGAAGGTTTGAAACGCGATAGTGTTCTCCAACTTTCGTCTTTCCTTCAATGAGCTACTGGAGTTCGAAATATTTCTGAAAAACTTTATATAAATCACCGTATAAGAGTTCAGCGGGTGATATGATCATATCAACAGACTGACAGACTTACATTTCTACGAGCAATCGCATGTTTGTCGTATTCATAAAATAAAATTTTTATAATAAAACTTTTATTTAAAGTGTTTATTCATTCTTTTTGGTTATTTGAAAATTTTATTTATTTATTGCTGATAATTGTCATATAAAATAAAAATTGGTAAATTCGATTGTGTTTTTTATTTATTTTTGTAATTTATAAATATATTTTGTGACATATTAAATAATCTATTGAACTCGAATTTTGATATTTATAACAAAAAAATTATAAAAATTTATAAACAAGGCAGTTTTGACCTAGGCACAATTAGACCTATGCAGTTTGACCTAGGCACTTTTGACGCGTAATGAAGGTACATAGGTTTTAGAGGTCGAAGGAAGTAGAAATTGAAAATTCTGCTAGTGCACATGTATAGAAATCTATATGTCGATTGTCTGAATCCGATTTTAGATTTTCGGAAAAACGCACAGAAATCGATTATCGAGATGTTATGTTTTATAGTGCAAAGTGAGGGAGAAGGTTTAACAGGTCGAAGAAAGTATTATGGTTCCGAAATATAAATATGAACACTTGTGATAAAATTTTATGTAGAAAAAATTTAAAATAATTCTTTTGATAAAATTATTAATTTCAAATAAAATAATATTTAGTTTAGCGAAATTTGGAATTGAAAATTAAAAATATTTTAGTCTTTGTTTTATTCGATCAATTTTCAAGGTTAAAAAAACTAGTATATAAACAACAACGAAGTCAGTCATAATCGACACAAACAATTTCCTGCAACAAAATTTTTAAGAAGAATCCGCGTATGGTAAATTTATTTAAATTCTTTATTTTTATTTCTTTTCTTGAAGTTGAAGTCGAACTAAGTATCCTGTATAGGAGAAGAAAGTTCATTTTGACTTTAAGGGTTTAACGGTTATCGTTCGTTTAGAAGATTTAGAGTTTGAAAATTAACAAACTGTGATCTGATAAACTCGCATCGTATATCCATTTGTTAATACGTCTATTGATATTATTGAATTGAACAATAAAAAGCTGTGTGCTATTTTGTGTTATTGAAAAATAAAGTTTTGAAAAAGAATTTTGTTTTCAATCATTTATATATTTATGTTGGAAGTCCTTTCTGATTAATTGGAGTCAGATTAAAGAATTCAGATTAAAGATTAAAGATTAAAGTTTAAAGATAAAGATTTGTGTTTAAAAAAGTAAATATTTAAAATTAAAGATTTATAATACCCAACAAAAGCACAATATGAAAATTATGCTGGTGCACATGGAAAGGAACTATATGTCAATAGTCCAAATCCATGTCAACGTTTTTGAAAAATTTTTCACAAATCGATTTTTCAGTGTACAGTGGAAATACACACAGAGAACAAAGCGTAATGCTAAAATTGTTCTGATGCACTAGGATAGGAATCCGTATATAAATAGTCAGATTTCATTTAAACATTTTAGAAAAAGTGAGTAGAAATCGATTTTTCGAATATGTGTACAATCTGTGTGTAATATGTATGCAATATGTAGTCTTTACACAAACAATTATCTTATCAACCATCAAACTTACATTATCAACCATCAGAAAAATTACCTTAGCAACCACCACAATTAAATTATCAAACATCAAAATTACCAACACATGTTCAATTGTGCAAAAATCAATAAATTCAAAATTAGGCACTTTTGTTTTTTCGTAGTCTTTGCAATATGCTTACGTTAACAACAACTACATAATCAAAATATATATAAACAAAACGTGACATACAGTACATTAAACTATGGGCAATGTTAAATTTGGTACGAGTAAACTACAATTATACAAGAGTAGTCAAGAAAATAATTCACAAGTTAATTTAAACGATAAGAATGAAAGTGAACAAATAGACAATTCAATTAAAGAACTCGGTGTGTGTAATTTCAAAATGTGTGTAATTCAAAATAATGATCTTTTGATGGATCAACAAAACGAGAATTGGGAGATATATTGTATGAATTTAAAAATATAATGGCCGAACATGAATTTAATTTAGGTAATGTTACAATGGTAGAACATGTGATTATCACATCTCAAGATCAACCAATAACTCAAAGAGCTTACGTAGAAAGATTGAAAATAAGTATAACTCTGAAGAAACGATGTCACAAATTGAGATGCGAATCGAAAATCAATGTCTACGAGAATGACAATGTCAATGAAAATCACCGTAAATAAAATTAAAGTGTCCAACATTTCTCCAAACTAACAATAAAACGTCTCTTGCTTTCAAATTGCGCATATTCTGTGGACTGTTGTTCTAAATGTTGCATTTTCGATTTAAAATCCATCAATTTTCGATCGTACTTCCCAATAATTATATTGATATGTTCCAGAAGACTTGCAATCACTACTTCACACCGGATTTTTTCTTGGCACATTTCAGAAAATTGTATTGATGATAAATCTAAACATTGTCGAGACTGTCCTTTTTTTGTTGCTAACTCAACTGTGTGATTGAATTTAAGATTTTCCAGTTCATTTTTAGTTCCTTGTTATTATGATCGATACTGTTGAGTATTTGAAATAAAAATCGGTTTTATCCTTGTTTATATTAAATTTCTATTCTGACTCCAAAACGACCAAAATGTTTCTTCCAACTATAATATATGAAGAATGAACACAAATCTTTTTAATATACTTTATTTGCAAATGAAAATTTGAGCACAAAACTTAAATCGAAACTAACAATAAATCAATATTTTGAAGCACACTCAACCAGCACAAACAAATATCAATTTAGAACGAGCAATATCTGAAAATCAAGATTAAATTTTTCTCCTTTACAGGATATTAAATTTGTTAAGTAAACAAAAATTAAATGAAGAAAGATTACCTTAAATCATAATAAAGTTTAAAGATTTAGTAGAGTCCGCAAGTATAATTTTGTTCGTAATTTTGTTGTGAATATGACTGAAATAATTATTGTTTATATACTAGTTTTTAAATAACCTTGAAAATAAGTTTGTTAAAACAATTCTAAAAATATTTACAAATATTCTACAAATTTTATTAAAATAACTATTATGATAATCAAAAAAATATTAATTTTACCAAGAAAAATTTTTTTAATTTTTCTATTAGATTTTAATATTTTAATTTATATTTTTCGGAACCCCAACAAATCACCCCCTAATGGATATTTAAATTACGGTGAAAAGCATTTATCGAATCTAGTAGGATATTATTGTAATAATAATAATACAGAAGAATGATATTTTGTCAATGACCAGAGTAAGAGTGACAATAGTAACAACAGAAATATTAATAATAATAATAGTAGTAATAATAATAATAACAAAAATGAAACAGTTTTCTATTTGATTGACATAAGTGATTATACAATCGTTCATTTCTTATTTAAAGTGTTCTGATGATGTCGGTTAACTTGTCGAAATACATTTTCAAAATACATCTTTAAATGACTTTCACTCATTTTTTAATAATAGTAATAATAATAATAATATATTAATTATTACTTTAACTAAATAAATTTAAACAGTTGATTAATATTCTTTTATTAACAAAAATTTTCAAAATAACTGTTTCGCAGTTTTAGTTTGCTCAAGCACTGTGGAAATAGAAATCCATTTAAATAAATTACTGAATATTTTTTTATGCCACTATAATTCCTTGTCGGCATATTCTCAGGGAATAAATTTCCCTGAAGCAGCGTTTTCTAAATTAATTAGGAAATTCTCCTAATTTAAAAAACGAAACTCAACCCCGAGTTCCCTCAAAGTTCACAATTCTCGCCTTTGTCGGTGTTTTGGGGAAAACCCCGAGTTCCCCAGATATCGAGGCGGTTAATTGGAACTTTTTCACATTAATTTTCTTTATTTCCAGTATCCATTTCAAAAACTAATTTCAATCGAACCGGTCCCGACACACAATGGGACAATTACTGATGTTCTGGTATTTGCAGAAAACTCACAAAAACCACCAGCCCATCTATCCCAACCAGAAAAACCACGACGAATTATCCTTATTCACCTACCATTATAAAAATACAAGAATCAACGCCTGCGGCGATCCCAATATAGCACTATATCATACTCATTCAACCATTATTTCAAAAGGAAAAAACATCCTTTCTCAAAACCCGTGAAGCTCAAGTCCATACAGGTCATGCAGCGGCGAACACCAATGGAATCTCCCCGACCAGAAACAAGTTAGACCATCCTGACAGCGTCCACAAAAAAAACATCCAGCTGTTCCCATCGTCAAAACTCCATCAAATGTTACTCAAAAAGAATGGATCAATACTAATCAGAACCAACCTTCGCTCCCCTGATGCATATTTTTTACATATTAGTTTTCTACACAGTTTATTTTCCGGATTTATTACGTAGTTTATTATACATTTTATTAAAATATTTGAACATTAGATATAAACTAAATTTAAAGGCGAGTCGAATGAAATATACTTCGAATTTGAAATCACCATTTATGCTCGTGCTGGGCTCTTGTAATCTTAAACTGTCAAAGATTGATTTTGCCTATTCTTGGACAAGTATCTTACTTAGCGGCATCCTACGGTAATTATGCTCCTGTATCCACAATATTAGAAGTGATTCCATTCTGACCATTAAAGTGGATCTGTTGCGTGTACATTGTCTGGATAACAATTGCGTGGAATTTTTCCCACATTCCTTTATTTTCGAAGCATCTTGGTCTCGAATGCTTTTAACTGTCGATACTGGCAACATAAGAGACCTTGCGATATATACAGCCGTATGTCCACGATCAAAGCGCTTAAGTATATCCAGTTTTACATCTAGTGTTAAAGCCGTTCTGGAAGATTTGCGTTTACTGCTCATACCCATATTAAATTTTGCAATTTTTTTTGGAAAGTTGAAGTTGGGTTGATTCAAGAAAAAGAGAATTGTTCGCGGTGTAATTGTGAAAATTGTAAAAGCTGTTTGTTTATGGAAATTGAAGCTGTTGATTCTTTATAAGTTGAAGCCTGGTTGGTTGGAGGGAATTGGTCGCGCCGCGATTGCCTTTGACCTTTTAGTTGAACCCAAACAATAATTTAAATATATTTCTTTTAATATATGAAAATATTGCTAATCAAAAATAATCACCGATGAATCAATCAATAAAAATGAAATATGCGTCAAACAATGCTTCAAAGGATCAGATGGGATCAATCGTATGGGCACGTGCTCCGGGAATTTGTTGGTGGTCAGCTATTCTTGGTGAAGAAACCGAAAAAGCATCTGCTGAGATACAACAACAGGATACACGAGAGTTATTTAAGAATTACAAGGATTAAGCTCTGGATTCATTTTCAGACTTTTATTTCATATTAACTTTCTTTCAATTTTGAGGTTATATTGAGAGAAAATAAGAAAGATATGAAAAATGTTAAAACTCTTCGTGAAATTATATTCAATCCGTAAAGATAAAACCTTCTTAAAAGTTTTAACAAGGCAACCAAGAAATATGAAATTAATATAGATCGGAATAACTCAAGGATTCAAAGTCATTTTAATTTCCAAATTTATACTGTGTGAAAATAAGGATTATATGTGATTAAGCAATTTACAATGAAATATTAAAATAAATTTAATGAAATAATTAAAATTAAAATTAAACAAAATTAATGAAAGTAATATATTAAAATAAATAGCATTAAAACGAATTTAATGAAATAATCGGTAATACATTAAAATAAATAACTTCAAAATAATTTTAACGAAATAATTAGTAGTATGTTAAAATAAATAATATTAAAATAAATTTAACGACACAATGAGCAACATCTCGAAACAACTTGATAAACTCGAGTCAGACTAATCGCGGTTACCGAAAGTATAATTATTGAAAATTTATCTTTTGAAAAGAAAAATTTTTAATTCACAGTAAACAAAATTCATAAATACTGACTCAAATACACCAATTAATTTATTTAAAAATTTAATAAATCTTCCAATTTTTTCTTGGAAGGAAAAGTCTTTTTTCGCATGCTACTTAAAATCAGACTGCTAAAATAAAATCCGAATACTCTTTAATAAACAAAATGTAACTTTAAAATATATTTCGAAAAGACCATATTTTAAAAATTAAACTTATTTTTTAATAGAATCAGTTAAAATTTATCTTTTCAAACGTAACAATTTTCAATTACTATTTTCAAACTAATTTCACTCTTCCATTTATCTCAGCTTTCGACCCTACCACTCGCTCCTACTCCTCGATTTCAATCAAATCTATTTACATTATGTACATATGGTCCTTCTTCACTCACGGTACGATTCTCCTCGCAATGACCTCGCTACTCCTAACTGTCTCGATACTACCCTTCTCCTTCCTCGTTTTACTCTTCTCAATTTTCAAAGCAATCTCTTTCATTCTTACCTTACTAGACGATAAATCGAGCAAGAGCGAAAAATAGTTAAATAAATGATTAAACGAATAGTTAAATAAATAGTTAAATAAATAATCAAATAAATAAGTAATTCGATCAATTAGAATCTATTCAACACAATAAAATTATTTTTACACAAAAGAATGAAATTTCGTTAACAAAAATAAATAAATAGACAGTCGAAACAATGTAAAATTAAATAAATCATAACCAATCCTCCATTGTTACCTCCAAATAAAACTGATTTGAACGCAATTGGGATAATTAAATTCGTGTCGATGACAATAACTTCGAACGCACGTATAATAAATTTCAAGTAATTTGCAGGAATGATTCGTTGAAAAATTAATTTTAATAAATGATTCTTAGTGTAGTGGGTGCGCTTACTAGCAGACTACTTCAGGTATTTATACCCTGTAGTTGTGCTGCACTATTCGGCATGCTCGGATTCCTGTATAACGGTATCAGGCGGAGTAAAACGATCAGCGGGGGAAACGACGATGTTTATTTTAGCTGAAAACATCGCATCACGACATCCTATGTGTGGATTATTTCGAGACCGAATGCGAAGGAGGATGTCGCGTCTGTTTATTTGATGACATCTGCAACTTGGTTTTCATGATCCGTGCTGTTCGATGTTAATCAGTTGGTTATCGCTCCAAGGCAGAATGCAGGGGGGGTGAGACAGCACTTTCTATTACTAATTTGGAAAATCTCTTATTTCAGAAAGATGCTTACCTTATCGGGAACTGTCATTCCGACTACTGTGCTTACCGAAAATCGGAATATTCAATTATGGTCTGTGCTGACTGTTACCCGAGGTAATTGTTTATTTTTCATCCCGACTGTTTATCTAGCTACGACATCGGCAACTTCCTGCTGTCGCTGCGGGCCTGTTATCTACGAACGGATTCGCCAGACGCTTATGTGATTCACATCAAATATTTGCCGATAAATCTTAATTAGTTAATTAAACTTATTAAAATTTTTGACTTTTTCAGGTGGTTTTGGAGACTTCTTTAATGGCTGGGATCAAATAGGAAGGGGTGGTTCCAGGTCTGGGGGTGCTCCCCACGTCTGGCGTTTGGTATGCTTGGAACCAATCTACAACTAACGAGGATAGTCGAGTTTGACAATCCTCACATCTTTCATCAAAGGTTCCGGGTGTACTGACGTGGGATGTGGGGACGGCTTCTTTCGAGTTACTTTCAATTCGTGTCGTAAAACGTGTCAGATTGAACCCGTAGGTGACTTAAAATCTGGCACTACTCGTAGATGTCAGATAGAGAATTACATCGAGTACCGCACTTAATAAAATCTGTAGAGGGTGGTTATCTACAACCTGGGAGCTCAGAGTTTTGTGAAAGGGTCTGGACTCAAAAATGTCAACATAAAATGGGGTGGATTCGACAAATTTAAGGAAAATCAAAACTCGAAAAGGAATTTCTTTGGAAACAGAAATGAATGTTTCGGATATCTTAGCACAGGGAACATGAATTATTCCCATATATAATTACCAATAAATATTTTTAAACATTTCAATACGACTTTTGGCTAGTTAAGATATTTCTGTATAATTGAACTTAATGTGCTGTGAATAAATAAAGGAACATGTTTACATAATTTCAGATTTTCAGAAAATATTGTTTTTGAACAATGTTTTAGGGTACATGTCCCTGCAATAGTTTAATTATGTGATAAATATATCCAATTTTTAAACATTCTCTGGGACTTATATATCCCAGCATTATTGAAACAGTTAAGGTCTTAAATTATAGTGTAAAATATGTTATCAATTGAAAAATTGTTTTGTTATTAAAGATTTAATACAAATCTTGAGCTATCTTAACATATTTTCGTTTGTAAGTATAATTATGATAATTTTGTTGAGATCTTGTGTATAAAATTATATGTATATATAAATATATACCATACGGTTGTATAATATATATATATATATATATATATATATATATATATATATATATATATATATATATATATATATATATATATATATATATATATATATATATATATATATATATATATATATAT
>MQRK01210995.1:30705-44617 GCA_001938485.1 Girardia tigrina | reverse complement strand
TATATATATATATTGAAATAAAAAACCACTTACTCTAAAAATTTGAAAATAAAGATGAGATTGTGGGGAATATTCCCCTTAATAAAATGATCGTCGGTCTATCAGCCGACCAATGGAAAATTTTCCATAGAAATCGTGAATATGGCCATTAGACCATTAATCACGACAAATTGACGGCCTTAATGGCCTAATCTGATTTAATTGATGGCCTTAATGGCCTTTGCAAACAAATAAATAATTGATGGCCAAAAAAATAATTTTTTTAATATTTTAATGTAAAAATATATTTTATATATTTTAGTATAAATAGAGCAATATTTGTATATAAAAGTTAGAAAAAATTTAAATAGCAAAAATATATCAAAATTCCTGTATAGGATTTTTAAAATTATTTTAATATCTTCTAAGTTGTATAGCATTATAATAGCTCGCCTCCAATCATTTCAAAAGTTGTACAAATCTTTGCTAAAGACTTTGACTCCACTAAATAACAAAGCTTCTTCAATAATCGTTTATTTCAAATTACAATTACAGAGTTCATCGAGTTTAAACGTTGGGTCAGATAATTGAGCGCCGAACACCAAACAAATCCTTCTGACTTGTGTTCAGAATCAAATTCAATTAAATACCCAACAATTTTATAATCTTATTGTAGATGGAAACTTGAGTTGATTGCGTTTATGAGATTGATAGATGTACATAAGGACACGCCCACTCATTATTTACTTCTAAATTAATAATATAGTATTGGGTTACTTTAACAATCAGTTTTAAAAGAGTAATTTTCAAATTCAGATTCAAAATTTCATCTATTTCTGTAATTTAAAATTTTTTGAGAGATTATTTATAATCAAGTTTAATCCATCTGCACCGACGAATTATTTAATCAATTATATTATATTAATAATATTTTTTAATAATTTATAATAATAATTATAATTTAATTTTAATAATTTATATTAATAATAAACTAAATATTTGTCAAAAATAATTAGACATTAATTCACTTATTTTTATGATAAAAATTTTCTCTAATTGTAAATTCTTAAATTAAATTAAACAACGATTTGTTATATTTTTATATTTTTGTAATATTTTAGGTGTATTTTTTTATTTATAATGAGATGAAAAAATGAAGAATCGATTAAAAACTGAATTTTGTATGTTTGAAGTGAAAATTTGCGGGAAATATGAAAATGTTGGTAAAAATATATATTAACCCGATTGAGAATTCTGTTCCTTTAATTTTTCTTTAAATAAACATACAAGCTATCGAGGTCAAACTATGTCAGTGAAATTTCGTTAAAAATCGGAATCTACGATGGTACTGGACACTTTTCGGAGTGGATTTCATAATTCGAGTTAGTTACAAAATTTCAGAAGTTGAGTGAGTTGGAAGCCGTGATGTAGTTCCTCCTGACGAAAGGAGTGTTGGTTGTGTAGAATAGATAGTCAGATACAGAGAAGCAGCACTAAGAAAAATTTAAACGAGCGATGCAGGATGCGTTCTGTGTATAAGTGTCTAGAACACTGTTTATTGTCTAAAAATGAACAATATTCATATCAAAGAAATTTCTTCACTGCTACTGTCTCTTGCACTGCTTAAAACCTTTTTACCACTTTAAAACCTTTGTTTGTGTGTTTAATGAATGAATAACATTATTTAAATTTTGACATATTTTGTTAAATTGTGATTTTTAGATATATAAATAAATTTTGATTTTATTAAATAAAAAAATATGATTTATTGATTCTGTTTGCTTAAATGGTTTGGTTTCTCCTGATGTTTATGATCAATTATTAGACATTTTACATTATTTTAATTAACAATATTTAACTTTTCTGAGACCAAAGTCCTTGAATATATAGGAAAAATGGAATGGTTATTTTGAGGAATATTTTGAATGTTTGATGTTTTGTGTTTGAATGTGTATGTTGATTTGGAATTGTGTCTCTCCTACCCAGATGGATGATTAATATTTGAATTCTTATTATCCAAAAATTTGTAATGTTTAAATTTATTTTTAATTTAAAATAATTTTAATATTTTAAATAAGTTAATTAATTTTTATAATTTTTAATAAATAAATCAAATTAATATTTTTAAATAATTAATAATCATTTTAATTTTTATCCAATAAGTTTTAAGTAAATATTTTAATAAACTATTTATTTCTCCATTTGCTAAAAAAATAATAAGAATTAATTCATTAATTCATTTAGTATAGAATGCACTCGTACGAAAGCTTTGACAAAGATTGTCTTAAGAACAATCAAAATTGCTGTGTAAATAAAAATATAAAAAGTCAAATTGGTGGTCTTAATAGTTATAGTACGATTTTTAATTTGAAATTGGTTTTAAACAGTGAACAAGTTGGTGTGTAATAGGTAAATGTGAATCTTTGATTCTCCGTTTTTATGAGTTGTATGTATGTATATTTTTGTGTATGTATGCGTATGTGTCAAACTTATTAAGAGGTCCTGAACAGTGTAACGTGGTTTTAACAGTGAAAGGTAGCTGCTTAAAGATAATTTTTTGAGTAATACCATAATATTTTTAGGGTTAGGTACAATTTATATATGATGGGTTTTAAAAATTGATAAAGTAGATTTGTACAATGCTCATGACAGTAACTACAAGGAAGTGGATTGTGCATCATGATTATATTGGCTAGTGTAGTTATGGTGTGTGTCTATAGGGATAGAAATTATTTTTATTGTTAATATTACTAATAATTGCTGTTTGTTATTATTAATATCTGTTTAGAGGTGTATGCAGAGATTTAATCGGTCATTTATTTTTAGATTGATAATTTTGATATGTAATTCGCAATTATTAAATGATCTACTACTTTTAAATGCAAATAGCTGTTATATAAATATATTTATTATTCAGTCTTCGAACACTAATTTGATATTTTTGAAAAATAAGTTAGTTAAAGCATTTTTTTTACAAAATAGAATATTGAACATGTTTCCATGTTCAATACTTCTTTAAAATATTTTACAAATTATAATTGCTGATCAAAAGCTAAATAACAAATTTCTTAAAAAATATCTATACATAAATTATATATGTGTGTGTGTGTGTTTTGAGCGGAAAATTAAGATTGACCGAACATTTTACCTCTTGGGAAATTTCTATATAATTAAATAAAATCAAATAATTGAAATGAAGTAAATTAAATAAGTACATTTACTAATAAATTAAATAAATAATTAATCGAAAAAAGTAGTAAATAAATTAATTAAATAAATAGCTTGTAATTCTGTGATATTTATTAAATTGGATATTGAATGTTTTCAATTCTTTTAATTCCTTTTCATATGTAAATATTAATCTTGGGTGTTATTCTATAAATATTAAAACTATTATTACGTACTAGCATTTCTTTAACATACAATTTCACAATTCAATCTCACAACTGTGTCAGTAAAATCTCGGGTTTCGATATTCAAGATTGATTATATAAAATAAATTTAATTTAATTATTCAATTTATTTTATGTGAGTTAAATTCAACCTAGGACGAGATGATGTTAAAATGATAAATTAATTAAGAATTAACTCGAAAGTTCAATCTAAATTTTCAGTCAAGATTATAAAGTATTTTATAAAAGATATAGTACTCCAATTAGTTTAAAAACTAATTGTAATTAGTAAAGATTTGAAGAACCTTTTGGAGGTGGCGCGGATCGGACCGCAGTATGCATAGGAGCACGCTGTTCGATCGTCGTTTACTTCCATAAGGCTCCCTTCATTCTATAAAATTAATGAGTGTGAATATGTAACTTTAAATGTAATGCGATAATTTTCACAGATCCAAATCGATAAAAGATTACGGTTTCACAAATTGGTTTAATAGATTCGCTAGACTTAATAGATTTATCAACCCCATCAGACGCTGCAGCTACCGGTCGGGCAATACCCGTCACCGGCCTGAACCCGAAGGCGTTCTGAAGCGTACACTACTAGATTGATGTGCGTGGAAGAGACACGTCCCCTCACCTTGTGGAAATGAAAGCGCATAAAGTACTATCGGGTTGCCGTTCCCCACTATGAACGACTGGGGATCAGGGCTGTCAAAAATGTTGCGTATAGAAGGGAGAGTGACATTTTTGGGGCCGTCAGCCAGGATTCAGCTGTCTGTCCTCATGTTCGAGCCCTTTATGAGTTCAGATTGAGTACCCCCCTTGCAGAAGTTCACGAGGGATTAGATAAACAATTTGTAAAAATTACAGTACATCTAATAAAATGAATCGCGAATGAAGCCAAATTCTAAAAATAATAATGATTATTTAGAATGACATAAGACCAAAGTTACCCGATGATGGTTGAAATCCCAGTTACTCTTGAACGAATCCTAGAAGTTGAGGAAATCTTAGACCTAGCCAAATGAAACAGAGTATTCGATTGCAAAACTAGTACAAAGTTATCCAACTCCGACAATTTCCAGAGATAGATCTCTCAAATATCCGAAAAGCCATCATCAAAAGGGAACATACCGCCGGCCGATTTCTCGATGATGCTCGAAATGCCGTGAAGAAAATTAAACGAGGCACATACCTGAATAGGAAAATCAAGTTCAGTTCGAGGACCGAGAATTTAGATGCAGAACGGCAAAAATTGCAGAGACAGCATAAAACCGAGCGGTTCATGAACTTTTAGTTGTTAACTGTAATAAATAGTTTAAAATATATGTATAAAACATGAACATTCGTTTTAATATTATTTCGTAGCAAATAATTTAAAGATGCGCAATAAAATCAACAAGACTGGTCAAATAAAGAAAGGACAGTACAAATCTAACATAAATGACGAAACGTTGCTACCGCCAATAATAAATAATTTTTTAGAAATGAACAGTATCAAAGTATCAGTGGATTGTGCCTACCACCGAGCTAGAGAGATATTACCAGAGTCGATGTGTTTAGAACAATTGTACCAGAATTGTGAAAAGCTGCTCGAATGAACACAGACTGGCAACAAAGGCAGGTGAAATTCAAGATAACGAGAAAAAATTCTTCTCAAGAAAGTGTCAAGAAGTCATCGACGATACAAGAAACTCCACCAGCAAATAGTGAGACACCAGGATGAGATCTCCATCCTACAAGCGGCCGTGAAGCAGGACCAGGAGATAGAACCACTCCGATACAAATTAAGGCAGATTTATTTCCTCAACACCCGCTACCAGCGGTTCTTACATGGTCATCTCCAATCGTTTTAACTTTGACTCACATTTATTTTGGTGTTCTATTTTATTTTATTCTATTTAATTGTTATGATAACGTATTAACTACTTGTTTATTTAATTATATGATATTTAATAGTGTAGATATTCATTTGTATCCTTGTTTTGGTTTCATTATAAATAACAATATTTTCTATTAATAATGAACATAAAAATAGTCCAGAGAAAATTACTGGAAAGACTTAAAGTAGAGGAAGCAAGTAGAACGGCCCGCATTAAATGGTTCGAAAATAGGTTGTTTGCAATGAAATTGCGGGTTCGCGATATAAGGACCCGAATCAACACCATAAGAAGCCGATTGATTGCGGTCGTGGGAAGAACAGGAACCACGTTATTTTTACACCCCGTTGTAAAATGGTGGAAAGCCGAAACAAAGACTTTGCTGGACAAGTGGGGAAGCTTACTGGAATTACAGAGAATACTAATCTTGCACTATCGCGACGAAATTCTATTGGGTTGAGGAATAAGTTCCCGCCGTTTTTTTGAAAAATTAAAATTTTATTTTTTAACAAAAAAGTTACTACAAATTAATCACAAATATAATCTCCACCATTGTTCACGACTTCTTCCCAACGTTCAACGAGTTTTTCAATGCCACTTTTGTAGAAATCGCCCGGTCTTGACTCGAAGAATTCAGCCAACCAAACTTGCAGTTCTCCATCATTATTGAACTAAACACCACGCAAAGCGTTAAAAAGTGAACGGAAAAGATGAAAATCAGATGGAGCCAAGTCAGGTGAATACGGAGGGTGCGGTAACACTTCCCAACCAAGCGTTTGAATGGCTTCTTTTGTGATTCTGGCAATATGAGGACGTGCATTTGGTTGAATTCATTTGGTCATCCTGAACGAGGTGCATCCTTGAGGTCAAAATTGCCAATTTTAAATTTTGCGAACCAATTACGAGCGGTTCTATCAGCTATAGCACCTTCTCCGTATACAACACAAAGCTCTCGGGCAGCGTCTGCGGCTTTGGCGACTCCATTATACATAAACAATAGATGGTGTCGGAAATGCTCATTTTTGTCGACTTGACACTCCATTTCAATGGTCTAAAAATCGACAAAAATTAATCTGAATAAAAATCAAAATACACCATTTTTTAGAGCAAAACAATAGCTTTCAAATAACATATTACATTACATCAAAAAATTTGATTTAAATATTAAATTGATTAAAAATTCAAAAAACGGTGGGAACTTATTCCTCAACCTAATATATAACGAACATTTACATCGCTTAAATGTTTTAATTTAACGTTTATTATGTGTTCAGTAAATTTTTAGTATAATGAGTTAATTTTATTATCAGAATGCGACTAGATCGTAAGGAAACAATAGAAATGTTGACTGAAGCACGGACCAAGCTGCCAGTAATATTAAGAAAAAAACTGAGGTTATATCTTTCTGGAAAGCACCCAACTGCATCGACCTCTTCGAACGGCCCATCAGCCTTATATGATGGCAGAAATAGCTACTCTATTTGAAAAGGAGCGAAAATGTTTAGCACTCTGTTGCGTTAGAATCAAAATTTAAGATAAAACATATACAATTTGAGTATTAATTTAAACAAAATAATCAGAAATATCGCAAAGCATGAAAAACAAGAGGAAACACACAATAAACCTAAGAATTGTAACAAATCAGCAACAAAAAGTGCTAAAATGTATATAAATGGGATAAAAAGTGCAAATATTGGCGGGAAAGTAAATAATTACGGACGAATAATCGATAAAATCAGAATAACGCATGCAAATGAATAGATAAAAATCCGCAAAAATAATGACAAATTCCCAAATAATTTTACAAACAAAACAAAATAAAAATTACGAAAATCCGTTAAGAATTCGCGGAGAAATAACAAAATCGAAGTAAAAATAATAAATAATCAATAAATAACGATTAATGAACGGATTTGAATGAAATAAACAAATAAAATAGTCGGAAAAATCACTAAAATACTCGTAAAATACTACCAGATTATAAAAGATCATAATCGCGTCGAAAAATGAGAGAAAATAGCAAGTAAATACAAAAATAGTATAAATTGGAACATCGCCAAATAAAGAAATAACGATGAAAATCTCACAAAATGAAGACGAAAAATTCATAAAATAATTGGAAAAATCGTAGAAAAATCAAAAAGATGCGAAAATATTATAAACAACACTAATCGACCAAGATTTTGAATGAAAATAATTGGAAATTAATAAAATTGTATTTTACTGTAATATTGCCATCAAAAAACATAAATCTGAATGAAAAACAATCGATCAAAGCGGAAAAAATTTGTAAAAATTATGATAAAAATTATGCGATAGAAATCATGAAAAAAATACGCAGCGAAAATAGAAAATTACGAAAAGAAACATAAAAAAATCAATTAAATCGAAAATCATTCAAAATAATCAATCAATGAGTCCAATATTATGTGGACGCCACTGAAATAAATTCCAATCGATCTGGAGTGACGTAAAAAGCTGCAAAAACGTCATAATGATAAATATCCATCGAAGTCGCAATAAATTATAAATCGAAAATGAATGATTTATAATGAAATCGAAATGAAACAGAGTGAATTAGATGCGGAAAAAATCTGAAAAAAATACCAAAAAATCAGAAATAAACAGATTAACGGAAATAATCGAACTCCGCATAGAAATCCGAACGAAAATCGATGTCGAACATAAAAACCGAAGAACAGTGCATATAATAAATAATAGCAAAAAGCACGAAATATTCCAAAATTTACCAAAGTTAAGCGAGATAAATACCGTAAAAATATCGTGTAAAATGCAAATAAAAATGTTAAATTCGACAAAAATTATAAAAGTTAGAATTATTTATTAAATCGAATATTAGTAAATGTAATGATAAAATAAAGTCCCCACTCTCCTATGGATAGTCGCAGAGGCGTGCCTATACATTGCGCCGGCACACGGGGGAAAAGAAAAGAAAATTTAGAATAAAATATTAAAGGTCAAGTTAAAAAAGAAAAATTCACTCACTTTGAAACGGAATTTCCGCATGTGAATTGAATCGCGCGCGCGTAACGTCGTTGCCGATATGATACATTTGGTCCGATAAAACAAGAGCAATCCGAAGGTCCGGAAACAGGCTGGAAAAAATGATAAAATTACTAAAATTAAAACAAAAAAATAAAATAAACGTACTTTTATACTTAGAAAATCGCTGAATCAGCATGATTCAGATTTTCTAAAAGTTGCTAAAATTGGCAGTCACTAAATTTGGAAGTGACGTGCTTTAACAGAATTGGATCCAGCGTTTTGGAACTCGACGTGGACCAATTAAGATTCAACACGCGACAATTTTAGATTGAAATCTTAGTATAAATACGAGCAGTTTTAGACAAAAATCGGAACAAAAATTGAATATTTTTGAGAACCAAAAGTCACACTTAAAATTTTGAGATTTAAAGCGCTTAATTTTGAGAGACAATTTTGACTAAAATTTGAAACACACTTTCAAGACAATTCGATTATAGAAAGGCTGGTATTGTTAAAATTTTCGCGTCCGAGAGAGAAATTAATTGACTACTCAATTCTCGGGTCTCGAACATTTGAGTTTATTTTACCGAAGCGGTCGGTCACCCGATTATTAATTATGTTTTTTTTGTTGTTGTTATTAATTATGTCTAACTATTTTATTTTACAATTATAAATATTTCACAACAATTAATTTTATTTTTTACGATGATTTAATTCAGCTCGAATACCCTCAGGTAGGGCAACACCTAAAATCATTTCATTAAAATTCTTGAAGGCTGGGGTTCCGGCATGCGTTTTAGCGCGGCCAGAATAAGTCCCCGGTTTATTAAGTCTCTGAGTGATAGCAAAGCTCAAGAATTCATACCGGAAGGCAGTTTCGGAATCCGACTGCTATCTTTCATGACCGCTCACGTAGAATAAGGCTTAAATAATAGGTCAACAACTCATATTATAACTGTTATAATTTTAGATGATACAAGAGATAGAAAGATAAATAGATAGATACAATTGCGGGAAGCTAAGCGAACAATTGAGAAATTACAACAAGAGAACAGAGTATTAAAGAAAGCCAGGTCGACAGATCGCCAAGAGATATTGAATCTGCGAGATAGCGTGGAGCGCTTATCGATGAAGTTAAAGGTTACTAAGGAAGCCTCCATCGAGCCTGATGAATACGCTCGTGTAGTGAGACGAGGTGCAGCAATGGAGAGTCGCATACGAGAGCTCAAGCGATTATACTCTGAGCAGCTGCAGATCCGCATGAGAGAAAAGTTTAGGGCCGACGGAGGGAAAGAGTCGCGCACCTTAGGGACTCAATGGTGTATCGCGGATTATCGAGGAGAGGACTATGTAAATAGGCGAAAACGACAAAGGCTCCGTAAGAGCATAGACAATGTAGTTAAATGTTTTTCGAAATAAAATTTTTATATGAGTTTTATGAGTTGTTGATGTGTTGTTTATAAAATATTGAATGCACGGATTAGTTTAAAATTTTGTTAGCATTTCTTTCTTCTTCTATAACCCTTTATCTTGACACTAAAATCATACACATGAATGGAGGATTTGCGTTAGGGTATTCGAGCCCATACTTTTGTAAATAATTTTATAATGATTAAAATAACAAAAGATGAAATGTTGTCATAGCTATTATACCTGCTAAGGGGGTTCAACATAGTAAAATATAACATGCAGTAGTTGGGGTCGACACAACACATCATGGGGTTATTACATTAATGAAAATCGTTTTAATCTAACATCACATCATACCCATTAGGGCTGATCTGGTCTACCTGGTCTTAAACTTGTGTAAATCTGGAACCTGGAAGGTCCTCATCACTTATCACTGCGTGCAGATGGTATGCTGTGTGAGAGGCAAGTTGTGGTCATAGATATTGAGAGTGTCACGACCCACTTGTTCGTATCAATTTTGAAAGCTCAGAGCCCCCAGATCTCGGTTTATGTTACCTATTGTAGTGCCCTACTGATTCTTTTTTTGTTTGTGACGTGTGTATGTGTGTAATTAAGTTATGTAATTACTTGATCATTATTTTTATTTTTACTTATTGTTTCGACCTTATGTAATGAGTCTTGAATCAAATCATGAACCAGACTTTGATTTATTTTTTTGTACGAGTTTTCTTATGCGTGTCCTTGTGTGATATTATTTTTTATTATTTGCATTTTTTTAAGTCGAAAATGAATAAAATATTGCCTATGGCAATATTAAATTTCATATTAAAAAAAACGATAAATTAAAAAAATCGATCGTTGGAATAATAATTGGTATTTGGCTGCGGTTTTGTGGTCTTTTTCAGTATCAACATTCGTGAATCAAATATCATCGTTTTGGAAAGAAAAATATTTACCGTTTTTTAAAAGAAAAAAGAACAAAGGAAATTTTTCACAAAATCACTTCCCACGAAATTTTAACAACTTAAATCCGAATATTATACTCAACAGACGATCACATTGTAGAGTGGTTATATTATACGAAACAAGAAGAGTATCCAACAACATCTCCATCTATTATTCGACAACTATTCATTATACGAACAAGAAGAGTATCCAACAACATCTCTATCTATTATTCGACAACTATTCATTATACGAACAAGAAGAGTATCCAACATCTCTATCTATTATTCGATAACTATTCATTATACGAACAAAAAGAGCTTCCAACAACCTCTCTACCTAATATTCGATAGACTCTTTGTTTAGTTCCCCTCACTAGTAAGAAATATTATTTCACTAGTTAATCAACTGTTTAAATCGTTTTTATATCTTCATCCACAATCACTTTTCTTTTTTATAAACGAAACCTTGATCGTTTCGTTTAACTTCGTTATACCTCCTTCCGTTGATTGTTTTAAAATAAAATTTATAAAAGCATATCATTTTTATTTATTCCATTTTAAGGTAACTTAAAGTTATCAGGCTTTAATTTGCCTTTACACCTATATGCTAATTTTTTTAATACTCATTGATGCACTATATCTAGTTGTGGGTCGGACGCCTCTTCTCGCTCGACATCTACCTAGCAGTGCCGAGTCTGAAGGGCCTGCGGGTTCGGATAAAGATAGGATGGGCTATGGGCCCCTACCTAGCGGAGTGTCGCTCGGGGATGATTTATATCTTATTTGTGTGTGGTATGAGACTTACGGCAATGTTGTGCCTGCGTGCGAACTTAATGCATCTGTTTGTTATGTTTTATTAACTTCTGGCACTGTGTATGTCATTACGTAACTGAAAGAAGCATTGTATTAGAGTGCATCGTATAGGAGTTATCATTAATTATCATCATATTATTAGAGGATCGATAATCAACAACAGCTTCAACTAATTCTACTCTGAATCTACCGTTTCTATCGGTCAATTTATATACTCGGCCCTGTAAATAATAAGTAATATTACGAGTCTGTAAGTTACTCAATTCATGAACTTCTTATAGTATATTTTTAGGTCTAGCTATTAAAATTCGTATCTATTTCAAAATAATAAAGTTAAAATAAACTAATATCGTATAAAACCAAATTGACACTACTCATTTTACATAATTATTTATCAGAAAATTTTCACTAGGAAAATAATCGCTTTTCTAATTCTAAACTATAAATTTAAGACAATTCGTTAATGCCTTAATTTCTATATTCTATTTTCAACTATTTGGTTGATAATACTAATTCGAAATTCTTATAAAATTCACAGAATAAAAAAAATGGTTGAGTGTTACCTATAATTTACTCAAAAAAAATTTTAAATCATCAAAATTTCCTAAAGTAAATCTTTTTCTCACAAAAGAGAAATATTCACGTTAACAAATAATATAGAACCATAAAAATTCGAATAAAATTATATTTGTTTTATTATATCAATTGAGTATATATTTTACGTCGGGAAAACAAATCGGATAGTAATCTATTGATTACCCGGCGTAAACCGGCATTCTGAGGTTAGCGCGTTCGATAGGAACGCACTAATGGTCCCACCCCGTTGATGTACGGGTCGATGTAATGACCGTCCTCAAATTCATGCTCCGATATCGACCTGATGTCGATGATTATGGGAAGCAGTGACTCCCCGTCGCTCGTTTGCGACGCATCTATCAATAATGAAGCTTGGGACATCGAGGAGACAACGGCAGAGACGACGATCGCTCTACTATGATTTCTAAAAGGTAAATTATATCGCAAAATCTATTTAGAATCAACTCGTTTACTCCTGTTTGTCATTATATAAAATTAAATATAAGTTCTTCCGAATTAAAGTCGATACAATGTATACATATATTTAAATAATAATACGTAAACAAAATTACGCTTAAAATTTTCTATTATCGTAATCGGCCTTCCGGAGGAATACTCTTCGATCGTTTAAATATAAATTTTTTTGTTGTATGACAACTGGGTCCGTCGGAGTTATCTTCGAAGTCGTCCGCAAAATGCTCTGAAGTCGATTTATTGTGCGTCGGGATTGTCAACTTTTAAAATCGTTTAGAATTATTTATACTCGTGGTTATTGTTGTCTTGGGTTGTGTTATATATTGCGATGCGTTAGTTGTGATAAACGTTTGTTTTGTTGTCGTCTTGTGTCTTAAAAACTGTTTATTTTATAGTTGCAGGACGACACACCGGTTCCGGACTCCGCCAATAGCTGAATCGGTCTGGTTTTTTCAGATCTTCAATTGAGGATAAAAAGGATAATAAAATAATAAAGAGACGAGATTTAAAATCCTGGAACCCGGTGGAAAAGAATTTAAAATTAGTAGCAAATAATCTCAAAGAGAGATCGATGGAGTAATTTAAAACGAAAAATAAGAGACGAATATAGATGAAGGATTATAATAAAAGGTAAAATAAAAGGTAATAGAACGATTGAAAAGTAAATAAATTTTTTTCGTAAATAGCACGGTGAAATATGTGAAATAAATTAATATATATTTAAGAATGGACAGTGAACCCTCAACAAGCAGTACAATCGCCACCTCAGACGAGAACAGCATACCAAATGCCATGATATTACGAAACATGGAAGACAGATTGGTGACACTAGAAGAACAATATGGTATTCTGGTGGATCTCAAAAGAAAATGACACGGTGAGTTACCTCAAAATCTGCTGAGACGAATACGAGCATCAATCAGAACAACAATATTGGAACCGACAAGTGGAGTACACGATAGGAATAATCAAAGTTCGTCGAACAGAACTAAACGCGAAAATAGAACGAAAAATGGAAATGATCAAATTGTCCATTATGCCATCGAGGTTTACGCCAAACTGCTTGAGGCCGAAAACAAAGAAAACATGGAGCCTGAAATGGCATAGACTTTATGCATTTTAACGCATAAATGTCTATGTAATAGCATGTAGTACAATTTAATATAGTTTTCAAAGTTTCATTGGTTTAGTTTTGTAATCAAATAAATCATAAAACAGATTTAACAATATAACGAGAACTAATGACAAGTCACAAAATTGGAATATTAACAATAACGAGATAAAAACAATGCGTAAAATGAGATAAAGATTATATATATACTCAGCTGCACTATTTTTGGCAATTTAAAGAAAATGATATGTACACAAATTTATTAATTATTTTTTGATGAAATAAGGTGTTTCAAGTTTAATTTAAGTCTATAAATACATTCAT
>MQRK01210977.1:775-18736 GCA_001938485.1 Girardia tigrina | reverse complement strand
AATAAGTAGTTTAACCTAAATAACAAATAAATAATCAATTAAATTAGGTAAGGACTCATAAATGAATGTAACATATGATATTAAAGAGCATAAAGATACAGAATTCCGATAAAAAAGGGAAAAAAACAAACAAACAAGACTTTCAATCATTAGAAATCCGGTAGATACTTGATTTTGTTCACTGGTGAAAGGATGGGGCCAGATGAACTTAATTGGGTATGGCATAGACCATATACGAACATCAGGAAGAGGTACCTAATGGGGTTTATGCCAAAATAAAATGTTGGAATTGAACCCATAATTAATTTAATTAAAATAAAATTTAATGAATACAACAGATGGATGACGGAACAGAGTTGCTTTTCGCTATGGTATTCTCCATGTTAATATCTCCCTGACTCAGAAATAAGACACAAATACCAGGGTGCTGCTCTCGCTCTGCAGTCAAAAACCACCTTTTATGAATTTAAAGGACAAAATATTAAAGAACCTGAAGAGGAAGAAGTCAAAGAAAAGCGATTAAGCCAAGAAGAAATTTATAAAAAGGACTATCGGAAAAGGTTACAAAAAGAGTGTACGATTGCAAGCAGAAGAGTCACAGTTATAGTCACAAACAAAAATTCAGAAGGTATGAGGTATATCAAAGGTGAGCCCGTCACAAAGTGTGGTAGAAAATATGTGGAACAAATTAACATGAAATTTATGTCAGTACGAACAAATTACCAACAATTCAAGAACATCAAGAAAATGTTGATCCGGAATCTTATATTAATAATAAAATGGATGTCTTGTATCATAAATGTTTATCAAGTTTAGAACAAGTATACTTTGACTTAATTAGAAATGATTAAAAAATAAATAAAGAATTATTGAGGACCAAATTAGCTATAGCCGTCTCTAAGATTGATTCTGTATTACCTTTACTACCACTAAAATCTGTAGAATTTAGAAGGATTGTCAGAGAAGCAATGTTTATATATAAATGTTAAAATTAAACTTGGAAATAATAACTGGAGACACCGGAAGCACAAATGAATTAAAAATAACATATAAAAGGCGAATTCGGTACGTTCAATCAATTACTCGATTAATTTTACCTTCTAATTTCCAACCTCTTATGATGAACTACTCAAGGGTTATGTCACCCTTATATTGAAATGACAATATACACCAAACTGCTTTTAGTACATTAGCAATTATTATCATTGTATGTGCAATCAAAACCATAATAGCTCAGCTATTGGCTTGTTTTGATTTCTACAATGAGAAGAAGAGGATAGAAAAATTTTATTAGCAGAAGTAACTTTAAACAAAAATTACGAGAGAAAAAAGTATCAAGGTATCAAAAAAATCAAATAGCTAAGAGATGGAAAGCCAAGGTAAAAGGAAAGGTTATCAATACATATATATCAAGATTACAAATGTGATTGTGAAGATGTCGAAAGAGAATAATGTAGATACTATAAATTTAAAGACGAACAAAGACTAAAGTCAAACCAGAAGAATTCAAATTAACTCTTATAAATTATTACCCAATAGACTCAATATATTTCAACCATTTAGGTTAAAAAAACTTTGCCCTCACATTTTCCTCCATCAAATTAAGAAAACACGGTTAATAATTCATAATTATAAAACAGAAAATGCAGATAAAATATGTTGCTCCAAATGAATTTGAAATTTTAAGGTATTAAAAAATTTCTCAGATAAAGATATTACGATAACTCCTGACTCTCGAATTGGTAAAATTGCACTAATGAGAAATAAATATAAAAGTAAGTCAGAAACCATAATCACTGATCCAGGGTCTCAGGATCTGGATCTTCAACATATAAATCCATCACATAAATCTAAACTTTTTTCAGTTGTTGGCCAAGTATTAAGGCATTTTCGCTGATGATCACCATGAATTAACTGAATGTAAGGCTATTCATCACACTATACATCTATTGGATGAAACACCTAGTAAGCAAAAATGTTATAAATATTCTCATTCTAATTGAGAAAATGAGGGAAACTGAAATTCAGAAAAGGTTAAAAATGGGAATAATAGAACCCAGCAGTTCCCCATGTTTATCACCAGTAGTCATGGAAAAGAATACAGACGTTTCAATAAGAATGTGTGTTGACTACCGCAAATTAAATGCTCGAAGAAAACAAAATACTTTTCCCCTAAGGGATATAAATGATATGTTGCAGCAGATGCATGAAGCTAAAGTTTTTATCTCTTTGGATTTAAAAATTTGTTATTAGTAAATATCAATGGCACTAGAAGATAAAGAAAAAAACTGCTTTTCCAATGGGTAGAGATTTATTCAAATTCACTCGTATGTTATTTGGACTCACTAATGCTTCAGCATCCTTTTAGTGATGCATAAATGTTGTTTTTATGGATTATATTTTATTTTGTTTTGCTCTACTGTTTAATCAATTTATCCATCGTCATCATTCATTAAGTCAATGAATGACAGTCAAGTTGATAGACAGTTGCAAGAATGTCGAAAGAACTATTATGGGTTGACAAAAAACGTTAGCAGAGATGACAGTTGAACATGAAGAATACAGGATAAATTCAGTCCTATTGCCTGTTCATAAACGAATGGTTGGAAAATTTTCTTCGAAAGAAACAAATCCTAAAGTCTTTGCAGGCTTAAATAACTAGGATTAGACTGAACATGTCTAATAATCGTAAAAAATCGTTGAGATGGTATCTCAAGAGGAACCGAAAATTATTCTTGAGATAGCTTCAAAAATTGGAGTAGATGCAATTGATGACCCAAAAGAGAAAATGTCTTTCCCGTCTCAAACAATTCACGGGTCCATCACAAAGAAAGATTGATACAAATGGAAGTTTTAGAAATACAATCAGATTCTAAACCCAGAGCAAAGTATCATGAAGTGGAGATATATGTTTTTTCCACACCTTCCTGAAAAGTTTGACAACTTCAGAAAGTTTGCCACAAAGATTATGTCAAGGTTTGGTTCAACATGTGTTTGCGAACAGTTATTTTCTTTCATGAAACAAACCAAATCTTCTCGGAGAACGAGGTTGTCTAATCACTATTTATCATCTTTGATCAAAGTAGCAACTACGTTGTCGTTTAAGCCTGATATACAAACAAATATAAACATGAAATTAGCTGCTGTGTGTGTCCCTTGCAACCAACTCTTGCTACTCATGTTGCCCTCTGAGTGCCCGAGTTTGACGTGCCTACTCCAAACTATATTTATGATGACGGAGTGAAAAACAAACGCGGAATCATTTACTAATAATGGATAAATGTGGATTTTATGAAGACAAAAAATAAATAATAATAAATAAAAAAATAAACAGATACAGAATAAGTAGTTAATGACTGATAAGTCTTTATACAAAATACTTTTAAAATACTAGAAAAGTATTAATTAAAGTATTTTTGACCCCTTCAATGTTCGCCACATTCAGATTTGTTAAAACAGACATTTTGAGGAACCCTGAAGATATTTGATCGTATCCTCTGTAAATATTATAGAGTCAGATGGACTCAACTAGGTACCGAGATCGGGTAAACATTCCTGATGTGATTCATACCAAAAGTTGAAGGACAAAATGGAATTTTTGCAGTTCGACTTATTAAATAATGTGTTGGGACCAGTAAGTTTTTCCTTCAACTCGACATAAAGGCTATTCATTGAACCGGCACCGAGGCGAGCAAAGAAAAAACTAAAAAAACGAAAAAAATAAAAGATTATAATTATAATTTATAATATTAATTAATATTAAAAAAGAGAAACTTTTAATTGATTTTGACCCTTGGATCCTGTCGATTTAAATATTTTCTCGTGAGAAAATCGGTGTGCTGATTTCTTTAGTTTTCTCTTGACCTGGAAACTCGCCATCCTCGGGTGGTTACTGTTGATTGTGTATTGATTGTGTTTTGATTGTGTATGATGACTATTATAATTGTCTGCTTACTGGTTCTGTCAGTTTGTGTGATGAAAGAGTGGTATAAAGTCGTTTGAATTTGTACACTTTGCCAAAACCTTTTATTATCAAATATAATCTTAGAAAAAAGAAATTTGTCTTTAGTTGATTTTTTATATTTATTTTGTTTTTTTGTTGATGGAGGTATGGGTATATCCTCATGGTTGTCGATCTGTCGATGGGTAACGACAGGTGCTTATAGTACATGTTGAGACGGTTGATGATCAGGCAGTAAGTAGGAAAATATTTCTCGGAGAGATTGGAAGGCTGTCGATCTGTCAATGAAAAACGTCAGGTGCCTTTAGTGCCTGTCGAGACTGTTGGCGGTCTGGTGTTGAAAAGAAGTTGTTGGTATTCTTAGTTGAGGACTTGTCTTTTCTTATCTCAAACTATTTTTTGTTTTATTTACATCAGTAAATGCACTTATCATCCTCATTTAGATAATGAATTGACCAATTTACGAAAAAGAAGATCAGTATAGAGGGTTTCTTCGTGAGCTTCGGAAAAGGAGGGTAGAAAGTGATAAAGTTACTTAGGAGTTGTCTGAAAAATCAGCTGAATACGAGGATTATAGAAGAATTTCAGTTCCTTTATCAGTACATAAACCGATAGTAGACAATTATATGCTAGTGCAACAAAAAATAAAGGCCTTACAGGTTGAAATTACCAAGTTGAGGATTCAACAAAATATGTCGGAATACCACAAAAAGATGATAAAGAAAATCTCCCAAGAAGATCGCGCAATGATCTTGGAGACTGCATCTAGAATTGTAGCAAAGGAACCAATGGATGCAGGAAATGGAAACCTTGCTTCAACTTCAAGGCTTCATGCATCTATCATCTATGTGTATTAGAAGAGACTCCTAGCTTTAAGATCAACACACACATTATTACTACAGTCCCTGGCGGGCTGTTCAATGAAATGCGAAAATTGTCCGAGGTTAAGTCAAAGGAACAAATTTAAAAGGATCAACGAGATCGTCTTTGCTTTTGATCCATTGCGACTGAACAGGAATACCAGGAAAAGAGGAGTTTGTCGTTTTATCTGATTCAGAAAATTGATGATGAGGAGTGAATTGGTTGATTGATTGATTAGATGATTTTTATTTTTAATAAATCTTTAATATGCAAAAATTTTTTCATGTTCTTTTTCAGTAAAAATATTGAATTCAAATTTAAAATTAAATAGTACAGAAATGATAATTAATTAAAAACCCGAGATCGGCCTGTTTCTCCTCACTGGTTAGAATAATAAGGTTAAATGAGGGTAGTCGGGTTTGACATGAATCTCTGAACACTTTGCAGAGACATATATAAATAATATGTTGGGTTAAAATGGTCTCATATGTGAACACTTACAGTAAATTAATTAATGTATATAAATAAAAGCAAAATAATAATATAAAATCCAACAAATGTGTGCACAGATATTTGTACGCGTGTATATGCGAAAAGATGAAATAAAATAAATTAGACAAAAAAATGAAAAGGACTGACGTTTTTTGTAATTTATATTTCAAGAAATTGTCGTAAAATGCCTACGATTCTGTAAATTATTATTGTTGAAAGTTTTTGTTTTTAATATACTTGCTTTTCCTTTATTGATAATATTATTTTTCCATTTTTATACATTTGAGAAGAAGAATGACCTTTCTTTAAAAGAGACAAGTGTCTATATGGCTTGTTGAGAAGCTTGACGATCTGGCCGTTGAAGAGGTTTCAATCCATAAAATGAATATGTAGGAGTATATTTTTATTTTATTATTGAGGTAAATCCAGAATGGAACCTGTCTGAAAAACTCTGGTATCTGGAGGCTGCCCTTCAATTTTTCCCCTTAATTTTCTCTTCATATTCTTCACTCCAGTCACAGTACTGCCATATATGTGGTACCAGAATGCAGCCATTAAACGATATTCCAATGATTAAGGACTGCTATCAGTCATTTTGCAAAAGAAAATTTGAATTAATGATATGATGAAATCATGACGAAATAATGCATATAAACAAAGGATTAGGGTTTACACTAAATTACTAAATTACAATTTATTATTAATCTATTAATTTACAAGTACATAATTAATTATTCAAATTATCTAATAACATAGATTCCCATATTTTGGTCACATTGAACTCGTAGGGACTTATGAAACACCCTCTCTCTCTCTCTCTCTCTCTCTCTCTCTTTCTATATATATATATATATATATATATATATATATATATATGAATACAAATATAATAAAATCAACACTTGTTTATTAAAAATTGAAATATTAATTAAAAATAATATTAAATTGAGCTTGTTTTACAGAAGAATGAAAGTAATTAGAACAAGATCCTTTAAAAATTGTCAGTATAATCCTATGGTTAAAATGTTTTTTTCTTTATTTTCCTTGAGGTTAATTTAGATATAATTTCCAAAAATACAAATTATGTTTTAATTAAAATACTATGAACGGTTCGCCACTGGTTGTTGAGCAGCTTCAGACATGAACAGATTTCCATGTTCAGGGTTGATTATCAGAATTGTAGAGGCGAAGTAATTTTTGTCTTAATTTATAAATTATGTCGTATGGTATATTTTAATTTTTTTAATATGCACTAATTTATAAAGCGTTATTTTAAAAAAGAAGTAAATAATAGATAAAATTGAATTCCCCATATTTTTACATTTAGAGGATCTCGTCAAAATAATATTATCATCTTTTGGGTTTTAATAATATAGAACAATTAAAGGTTGTATTTAATTCAATATAACAGATTATTTTTTTTAATATCCAATATATTTTTATTATATTTTAATTAAAGGATGTTTATGTTTTTATTGGTAATGTAATATTATTATTGTTTAATAAATGTATAAAATTATTTTATCATTCACGTTTAATTATGTTCTTATTCTTCTTGTAATTTTATTCAGTTTCCCAAGAGGGATATGAGATATTTAAACGCTGGCGATTCGACACGGCGATATTTCGATACTGGGACGTTTCAGGTATAGGACAACTCTGCACTGGAAAACTCGGCATCGGGATATATAAAATTTAAAAATTTTTTGAAAAAAGGAGATCAATATTTATATGAAAAATTTTAATAAACTCAAAAATTATTTAGTTCATATGAACATTATGAAATATGCCACGCAAAAACTTGAAAGCGTTCTCCCGTTCATAGTTTCTTATTTTATTGAGAATACGCTCGTCTGCTCCTCACATCATCGCCGTTTTCATGAGGCTTCAAATCAAGACAATTGATCTTGACGGCAGAATTAAATGTTATTTTAATCCGAATTTAGACACGATTGTATTACGAATTTGTTGCGACAATTCCTCCTTTTATGATCGAAATTTTGGTCCAAATTTGAACACGACTATATTACGAATTTATTGCGACTGTAAGTAGTTGTTATAAGAATTAGAAAAAAAGTTATTTGTTAAACCAGAGATTTTTTTGTTTGTGTCGATTGATCTAATATTTTTTTGATATTATCCCAAGCAGGTTTCTCAAATAAAATTTAATTTGGTAAACCTGCTTTGTTCAATCTTTTTATTATAGTAAAAGAAATAATTGGTTCATTTTCTTGTAAATAGAAAGACGAGCCAATTATTTTTTTTACATCCTTGTTGTAATTTCCTATGGTAAGCTTCAGCAAAAATTTTGGTTCTATCAGACCAAATTAAGGTACTCTGACAAATCGACCACACTTCAAATGAAAAAAATAGTTGAAGTCAAACGAATGTGTTGGCAAACCAACTTATGACTGGCTCTAATTCTGGAGGTTTTTAGTCATCAAGAACGGTCAGTGCATATTTATTATCTACTTCTGGATCAAAAGCAATGGAATTTTTCATACAAGCTTTTAATGCAAAATTTGCATCAATATTATAACGGTTGAAAAGCTGAACTTCAGAAAGCTCTTTGCGGGGATTTTGAATGAGATGAAAGAAACAACCCCTTATGTTAACACCAGGGAATTCGGTACGTAAAACATGATGTACACCAATTTCAAAATCCACATTTACTTTATCTTGATTAAATTGTGGCCATACATTTTTAATCATCCGGAATTTGATTAAATAAAGGTGGATTGAGCAAAAACGAACCATCATAATTGATATAATTTGTAGGAGTAACCAATTCCTATCTTGTTTCTGAGTTTGGTATACCTTTATTGACACGAGTTCGGTTTATCAATTTTCTCATTGTATCTCGTGATATTTAGGATATTTACCTAAAGCACCATCTGAAATTTTTTGGGCAACTGAAAATTTTATTTCTTTAGGCTTTTCCATTGTTTCGTTCTGCAGCACAACCGGTATTACCGCACGCATGGAATGGAAAAATCCGACAGTAGTATTTTTCCATGCATGTCCATTGCAATAACTTCTCTTTTTATTTCTTATCTTTCCACAATCTTTCTTCTGACAAAGCCAAAATGTTTTTGTTATTTTTTTTTAATTTGACTTTTATTGAAGTTATACTATATATTTTACCCTGGTACAAAAAAGTATAGGACCGAGTTTTCCTTGTGCCGAGTTGTCACGGTACCGAGTTGTCCAGTGTCGAGTTGTCCGTTTCCCGATGTTTCGACGTCAAAAATTAATTTTTAAACAATTTATAAAAATGTAACACGCGAAAAGTTTATTTTCAAAGCACTGTTTAATTGATAATATTTAAACAAAATATTTATCAAAAAAAAGCATATATTAAATATTTTAAATTATCAACATATCTAATATCCAACACTCCCATCAGATTCGTCCACAGAAGAATCTGAATCCACAATGTAATCATTTAGATAAGACGGTCTTCGTTTTTTTCTACTAGGCCTACTGTTCAATGATTGTTCCTCTTGTGTTTGATTGTCTGGTAGTGATGCAGTTTCCTCCATATTCATATAATATGACTTGGAATTTTACACCAAGTCAGGCTGTTTAGGTCGAATGTCTATGAAATGTCTTGGACCGTAAATTCCGTTGCAATTTACTAGATATTTCCTTTGATCTATTATTTTCACGGCAACACCCGTGGCCCATTGCTGTGTACATGGTATACTGTTTTCCGGTTTTACATATACTAATTGATTCTCAATATAATTTGGATTTCCACAAAACGGTTCCCTTTCATTTCTTCCAATTATATCTAACCCTATGGGCAAATAGCTATACTGCGCTGAGCTTGGTGTTTCTTTTACTTCAGATGGCGTGTTATTATACCACCTAAAGATTCCAATATGCTGATATTTTATCTGGACGCAATTCTTTTGATTGTCCTGTGATTCTATTATTCCGTTCCAGTTAGGTCGAGTGATGGCACGATACATGACTCGAACGTTCCACTTTTCCATTAGCTTGTTGAATTCTACCGAATTAAATGAGGTATAATTATCGATAATTAAATCCTTGGGARACGCGCGTTCGTCAGAACAAACTTGARAATTCTGAGACAATTRACTTGACGTCTTCAGCCTTAATTAATTTCCATATCGCAAAGCGAGAAGGACCACAATCGATTACACTTAAAAAATTTTGTTGATTGTACTTTGTAACATCCGTAGCAAGTCTTGTCCAGTTTTCATTGACGCTTTCCATTTCCTAAACTTAGCCTTCCGGTTTTCCATTTTACGGGTGCCAGATCGATGGATTGACATTTTTGACATCTTGAAATCAGTGTTAGACACACCTATTCCTTGCTTCGCACATAGATATCACATTCTGTTTGTGCCTAAAGGACACTTATCATGAAGTTGCTGCAGCTTGAGAAGATTGTCCGTAACCGTTAAAAACAATTGCTTCTTTTTAATTGTTTTGGGATTCTTGTCAACTCGTCTGCCTTGTTATCTTCGTTACTAACAAACTCGATCTTCAACTCGATCTCATACTCCTGACACAGCTCCTTTATCATCGACAGTNTTCGTTTTATTAAAAGCTCAGATGAAGCCTTGGTATTTAATTTTTCGCGATCTGAGATTGTTCAGGCTATCCACGAAACTAATGACTTATTATCCGATTTTACTATCACACTCCTTAAACCCCATTTCACACATAAATTTAAACCCTTTACAACTGCTTCTAGTTCTGCTACATTAATATGTCTAGAATCATTAGTTTTTTCTCAACCACGATGCGTCCTTGACTATGTTCATTTTAACTTCTAACGCTCACCAATGGCTATTGAACTTGCGTCGCACCATATAATACCTTCCCTGTAGTCATCAATGGCCCATAGACCTCTACAAGGATCACTCTCCCTCACTGTCTTTAAAACCCATTTAATCTTCTCAAATAATTCCTCGTCTATCTTTTCATCCCACCTTCCCTCACTAAGTCGTTTAAGGTATGAACATAACGGAGGTAGCCAACTAGCTACCGGATGTATTCTAAGTAATTGTCAGCATAACGAATATAACTCACGACGTGAAATTGATTCCACATCCAGCTCATCCCTTACCTGATTGTCCCTCTTCCATCTCACTACACGTTGGTCCTTAAAGACTTTCATTCCTAAAACTCGAACTTCGTTGGCTTGTGACAGATTTTCCGGTTTTTTACATTTGAGACCGAAGTTACTGAACACTTTTTCTACTTCTTCAACAGAAATGAAATTTTCATTAGCATAAATATCATCAATATAAGAGTCGGTATTTTCACGCATCCTGGTGTCAGAGTTTAGAATCCACCTGACTATTTTGGTCATTATAGTTGGTGCAATGTTTAAACCAAAACCTATCCTAGTTAAAGCATATTTCTTGTTGTTAATGATACCAGATTGGTAACGCTACATCTCCTTATGAACATGAATCTCTGAAAAATCAAGCATTGAAAAATTCGAACCCCTACGTCGCCAATCACGGACCTTTTCTAAACATATATCCGCTGAACCAATATAAACGTCCACGTAATTGTTTAATTTTCTAAAATCAAAAATGGGTATTATCTTGGACTTATTAGCCTGCAATATTAAATATCGGTATGGATCCTATCAATTTACCTATTTCTTTCTCATTGTACTCGATTAGATAACCCTTTTCTACCCAACCGTCTAAAATTTTCAACGTAGCAACATCTTTTAATTTGTTGTCCTTAAAAACTGACTGGCGATTCAGAAGATGACTCGCAGCCTCACTTTTCCAATTCCATTTAATTGATTAATTTTCCTAAAACTCAATCTCAACATTATGCTTTTTTATGCTAACAAGAGGCGCAGTACAACTATCCGATGCAGTACAACTCAGGCTACTATCGATCCCTTTAATTTCTTCTTCGCCGAACTCAATAACACCCTTATTAATTCTCACGCAGCCAAATTTACCTATGACATCCATACCTATTAAGATCCCTAGGCCGTACGGCAAATGTTTCATGACCGACCATTCCAACCTAAGGATCCTGCCATTTATAGTCAGCCGCACTTCACTCGAACCCCCTTTAACACCCTTTCCATTCGCAAAAAACGTACTTTCTCCATCAGAAAACAACATACAATCACTAACTAACCCTTTTAAAACAACCGTTTTCGAACAACCCGAATCAATCAACGCTATGACCGACCTGTCATTTACAGTGACGATCATCGTCGGAAACGCCTGCAACTGTGAAGGGAGAGAGCGGGTGCCTACAAACTCCCCTGTTTGTTTCCTGACTGACAATATTTTGCTATATGACCCAGTTTCTGACATTTGTAGCATATTGTATGTCTGTTTGATTGCCACTGAGAACCCATATGATGCTTCCTAAACTCCGATTCGGTGTTTCTCTCACGATAAACATAGGGTCCTTAGTGAAGATTTGCTCTTTGTTTATCGAGTTTTCCCTGACCTCCGGATCTCAATGTTTCTTTGTTGTTGTTTCCGTATTGTATTCTGCCATTCCCTAATAAACCCTATTTAATCCCCAAATACCTACGGCTATACTCGATCATTTCTGTCAAGGTTTGGTCACAGGCCCGTTCAAAATCCACCTGCAACTCGAAAGACAGTCCAGCCATGAACGCAGCCTTTGTTAGATCGTCGACCTTTGATGCTAGCATCTTCACCTGAGACGCATATTCATCGATAGTATCGCCCTCGTGATACTGTAAGTTTATCAATTGACTGTACGCAGACTGACTAGTCAGGCCGAACGAATTGTTTAGTATATTGAAGAACCGATCGCAGCTTTACGTCTTCTCATCCGATTCCATATAGATGTTCAGTGCAACACCCGATAGTAAAAAATGGAGATAGGGGGCTGGATCAGTAATATTCTGGATTTTCATGACCATTTCAAATTTCTTCTCTCAGATCTCTAAGCTAACGCTTCATTCGAATTTGTCCAAAAACTCCAAAACAATTTTCATATCATTCATTTTGCCCGGATAGCTTGTAACACACGAAAAATTTATTTTCAACATACTGTTTAATTGATAATATTTAAACAAAATACTTATCAAAAAAGCATATATTAAATATTTTAAATAATCAAAATATCTAATATCCAACATTATAAATTAGTATTAATTGACTTAAAATATTTAAAATATTTTAAAATATTTTAAATATCTTAAAATATAAATATGTTTTTTAATATCTTAAAATATTTTGACTTAAAATTTTTACTAAATTAGGATTTTTGAGATTAAAATGAAATAATTTGTTATTTATTAGGATTATTAGGAATGAAATGAAATGTTATTATGAAGAGTTAGTTGACTTTTAGTTCGCTGATCAAAATTTAAATAGTTTTGAACACTTATTTGGAATTGAAATCAAATTAAAAATTTTAAAAATTAATTAGAATGATAATTAAATATTTTAAACTTGAATTTGAATATATTCTTTATAAATTCATTTGATTTAAAATATTATTTTAGTAGAAAAATGAGTTGATCAAAACAGATAACAGATAAAACAGTATTTTTAAAAATAATAATTTTATTTGAATTTTATTAACATTTGTAAAAATTTATTTTTCAAATTTTAAATTCAATAAAGGATATGATTAAAAAAATTAAATATTTTAAATATAAAAATTATTGAATATTAATACTATAATATAATTATGATTTCTGTCTGTATGAAGTTCCCGATGATTAAAATGATTCGTTTAAACAACGATGGGAAATTTACAATTTATTGTGATTATCTTTATCTTTATAATTGTAAGTACTTTCCATTATAAAAATAGAATATCGAAAAACACAAAATATAGCAAAATTTATTAAAATTCAAATTTGTGTCAAAACACAATATTAAAACAAATCAGGAGTTTATAAAATTAATCTGGATCCAAATTACAATTTAATATATATATATATATATATACGCAATATGATAATTTAATATAAATAGTAATATATAAGTTAATTTTCCTCACAATAATAATTATTTTAAATTAACTAAAACGTTTCCTTAAAATCTATATTGAAAAAAACATTTAGAATTTTTATGTACAACAAAATAAGCAAAACGAAAAGTTCAAAAAATCAAATAATTATTTATGTAAAATAATCATATATTTATTTATTTAATAGTCCAATTCTGTAACTGATTGAATGATTGACTGACTCTGTTCGGAATGCTCCTATTATTTATTTACAATTGTAAGTAGATAATTAAATTGTCTACTTACATTTTTTTGGTAAAAGTCGTTTTACGATTATCTACAAATGTTTAAACGCTTTTTCTTGCAATTTTAACTAACTTCCCCTGATGCTATCGAGTTATTATCGCTTATTATTATTATTATTACTACTATTATTACAATTATTCTTATAAAAATTTAAATTCCAAAATATTTAAATTGAGAAAAATTGAAAAATTAAATACTTAATTCGAAACAATAAATAATAACTTATAACTACGATTTATAAATTAAAACAGAAACTTTCAAAGATGAAAATTTAACTCCCCTGTCAAACATGATGGGTCTTTTTCTAGTTAAATATAACGTATTTTCGAAAATTTCAAAAATAGTAAAAATATTATAATTTTTTTTAAAAAACACAAAATTTAAAACAGCATATAATATTTCATTTGAAAAGCAGAATTTTAAAAGCACTATAAAGGCTTAAAATAAACAAAAAAACTTAAAAATTAAATATTTTCATTAAAAATTAAATATACGTAAAATAATAATTTTCATAAATATTTTTATTAAAATATTAAAATTAAAAAATTAAATATTATTTTGATTTGATTGAAATTTTTAATAAGTTAAATATTATTGGAAAATAGAGATCGCAGGATTGATTATTAATAAAGAAAATAGTTGGGAATTTTGTTTGAAAATTGTTTATATTAAAGGTATAAATTGAGTAAACAATGATGTCTGAAATGGATGTTAAAAACTCCTCTCGCAGTTATGATGTGGAATTTTTAAGAATAAAATGAGATTAATTTTAATAAATTAAAATTATTCTGAATTAAATGAAATTAATTTTATAAATTAGGAATTATTAAACATAAAATCAAATAAAATTTTATCTTGTAGATAGCTTTCTCATAACCAAAGGATCCCTCAAAATTGAAATAATCTAGAAATGTGAAATGCCTGTGGCTTGGACCTCCAATCTCTTTCAAATAGTATTGAGTCTAAGACTCTTTAGAGGGTCCACCCAAACTAAAATCCTTAATGACTCCTGATAGACCTCCTACGGGGTCAGTGGCTTTCGGGTGGACGCGTAACAACTGGCGTATTTTGGGCATTTAGGGCATTCATATCTTCCTTTCTTCTCTCTTTTCGGCTTTTGCGTTGATTTTTTATGTGACGTGGCTCGTTTGATGAATTGTGCTCCTCCAACGTGATTTCGTCTCAAATGTTTGTTGAGGTATTTGATTTCAGTTAACGATTTGAAGCATTGATCCATTGGGTAGTCAAGTCTAGGCATGATAAGTCTCATCTTTTCTCAGGTGTCACCATCAAGGTTCACTTGTCACGTACGCTGAATCTTTTCAATCTTTGCATCCAAAGTTAGTAGATCTTGACTCTATTCAATTCTACAAAATTATCAAAGTCGAACTGATCTCCAAATAGCCAGTTCCTGTCTACTTTGAGGCATTCTGTCAGATGTTGCTTCTTCCTTCATCTTACTTTCTTTTCACGAATTAACTCACACTGACTGATCTATTTCTCATTCTATGGACACTTACCCAGTTCTAGTTTGGTATGATATATGAGTCTTCTCTTTACTTAGATATCTATTGGATACTGATTTCTTATATTTAATAGTTCCATTCTGATCTCTGTTTTATGCACTCTCAGTGCACTTCTAGTGCATATATTATGGAACGCTATTAACTTTTAGATGTGATCTGCATTTTTTCTCCAGTTTTCACTACTGAGGTAAACCACCGACAATACAAAGCTAGCGAGGATGATCATTTTGTTCCGGAGAGACAATTTATTATTCTTTACCGCTGGTTTCAGTGTTCTCAGCTTTGTTGCCTCTTTCTGAACTCCACATTTAATTATTGAACCCAAGTAACTGAACTCATCACCTATTCAACTTCAGTCATGGGTTCACTTCCTGCGTTGCACATCTGGGACCATTGAGATTCATTATCTTCGTCTTACCAATGTTTATCTTCAGCCCCATGTTTAGAAATACTCTATTAAGTATCTTGAAATTTTCTTTGGTGTTTCTATGATCATCGTCCAGTAAGCACAGGTCGTCTGCATATGCCAGTCTATTTAGTGTTATTTTATGGCCTTCTTTGCACTTAACTCTGACTCAACCAGATAGTTCTTTCGAACTGCAGTTTTCTCTGCAAAATCGAATACTAAGTTGAACAGAAGAGGTCCAGTCATATACCCTTCTCTTACCCATTTTTCCGTACTGAACAACATTTATTCGTTTATTATTTTTTTACTTACTTACCTTATTTAATTTATTTAATTATCTTAATTATTATTACTTTATTTTTTTATATTATTTTAACTAAGTTATTTAATTTTTGAATTATACATTTCTTACTTTATTTTATTTATTTATAGTATCTTTCCCAAACTGGCAAAATATTCGGTCAAACATTTAATTTTCTGCTACATCTTAATTTATTCACAATTATTTAATTTTCTTCTTAAAAATCATAATTTACAAACATTTGTTTCATTTTATTCCTAATAATCCTAATTTATGCACAATTGCTTCATTTCATTCCCAAAAATTCTAATTCATAACAAATTTCATTTAATTCATAATTATCCTCATTTACAAACATTTATTTAATTTTATTCCTAATAATCCTAATAATTATTATAAAAATTTTTATCAACTTATTAAAAATTAATATCTGGTGTCAAAATGTCCTGCTTTGTCCCGAGAGATAGAAGAAATTAATTACAACTTTTTTTCGATTTACTTAAGGGATTTTAAGTGCTACTTGTTCTTTTGTGCTATGCTTAAGAAAGTAAGCTATAAAATCATTATTTTTTAATAAATATAATAATTTTATACATGAGTCGAAGCTTATTCAAACTTTCATCATAAACGTCATTATGTTTGTAGTAATACATTCGTCACATGAATGCTCATAGTTGATATTATTTTGGAACTGTCATTAACTTCAATGTAAATATTCCAGTCCGATAGGGAACATGCACCAAGGAAGAATGAAAAACTTTGTACTTTATTTCTCAAGTCGGAACTTCCGACTCGCAAGCAGTATCTGACGTTAAAATTCATTGAATTCTTGACGAAACAATGATATGTTAATAAACAAATGGTGAATGACGATAATTATTTTCAATATTTTTATGATTTTATTTTAGCCTATTGCCCAGGCAATGTACAGCCCTATCGAAGGACATTTTAGAGCCGTTCATATAAGTTTTCATTTTATTTGTTCGATGACCTTTAAAATAAAAATAACTTTTCTCTAGCACATTCCCTTTCTTTGGATCCATGATTTTTTCAAACTCATTCTAGCAGTCAAAAGAAGCAGCGATTATTAAAACTTTTGCAAAGTACGAGTTCGTCTTACCCCTCCCTAGGATCAACGATGAAGAAATTTTCAAGAGAAGTGAATACGAAACTGAATTGAAATGTTTGAAAGAGAAATGGGATTAATACATGTATTGTAATGTAACATGAGATACAGAGGATTTTGTTTTATGTGACTGAAAGATTTTCACTATTGACATACTGTTTTCTTGTTATCTTATAATTTGATTGAAATTGACTTGAATATCGATGTATCAATAAACTCGTTTTTGAGTTTTATTGTTTATAATAAATTATAATAATTTTTAAACAAAAATGTTAGTTTCGGAATTAGAATGAAACTGTAGATTAGATATAATTTAATTTAATTTTGTCTATTTTTGAAAAGCGCTGTTTTGGGAATCGCTGTTTTTGGAAAGCACTGTTTTGGGGAGTTACCGCAACCCCATGGTCATTTCTTCTTTGTCTGAAATTGTTATCTAAAATTACCAATTTGACCATCTTGTTTCTCAAAACAATGGTAACTGAAATATCCTTACGTCTTGCACGATGGACAGCATATTTTTTGGCAATTCCTTCTCATATGACCTTTTTCTTTGCACACAAAGCATTGTATTTTCCGAATTTGGTTGCAGTTTCTGTAGGAATGTCCTTCTTTTTTGCAGTTAAAGCATTTGATTTCTTCTTTCTGATTCCACATCTTTAAATTGGCATAATATTTTCTCTGATTTGAAGTGTTTCTCGAAAAGTTATTTGCCGGTATATTCTGAAAGTTTCTTTTCGATTGATTACTGCTATTTCGTTGTCTTCTAGAACATATTCCAGTTTCTTGACAATACTTTTGATGTCTTCAATTTTCGTCGAGTCCCGCATTTTTAACTCTTTCTTTGTTTCAAAATTTTTCAAACAATAGACCATAAGATAGGACGTCAATTCCTCTGTATTCCATTTGTGAGTCAACAGTTTGTCCACCATTGAATCGATCTATTGAAAAATCAGGGCAGCTGGATCACTTCCCTTTTCATATTTGTATAGATTCATGAAGTCCTGAATCAATGAAGATGGTTTCTCGAAA
>MQRK01210970.1:62905-73736 GCA_001938485.1 Girardia tigrina | reverse complement strand
GATTTGCAATTTGATGAACACAGAAAAGAAATCGATATGTAAAGAAAATCACGAATTTCTATTATTATAATTTTCTGTTTTCTTTGTACGAATTATTGGTCGAGAATTTGTTGAAGATGAATAATGAAAATTTTTAATTAAATTTTAAATCAAAATGAGCTATGTTTTTTAAGCAATTCAAAAGCTATATCTTCATACATTGACAAATTAAAATAATCGCAAATTCGCATTCATTAAATTTGTCAAATTCAATAATTGTTTTTTTAGATAAAATTTCTAGTATAGTTTTTGTGATTGTTAAGGGTAATCAGCCAATTTTCATTTGATTTTCTTCTTGTTTTTTTTCTAATTTTTATTATTTTTAATGTAAGTCTGGATTTTTCTCAGCTTAAAAATTTCAGGGTCGCAAATCCAATTAAGGGATTTTTAATAATTAAAAATCAAAAAATTAACTGGTAAAAGGACAAGTAGTAGGAAAAAATGAAAACAATGAAATATTATCAATCAGAATAAGAGAATTACGTTATCCCTGTCAGCAGTTATAGCAAAATAAATGCCTAATGGTTTATCAAGAGAAGAATAATGATTATAACAGTAAATTCAACTATCAGGAATCATTTTATTTGAGCGGTCGAAAGATTACAAATATCTTATGGATTACAAAATTGTCTAAACATTTACTGATAATAATGTTTTTTAAAAGTTCGTGATTTTTTTTGTTAAAAACTTGTGCTTAATTGCCAAAAACTAAATCATCTAAATTACTATGTTTTTTGAATGTCGGAATTTGGGATAGTTTTATTATCTGTCAAACTACATTTGAGGGATGACGTACAGTTCTGCATGAATTGTAGGGGAATAAACATTGATGGAGGGTAGATCCAGTTGGATGTGCCGACGGAAGCATTATTCATACTCTGTATAATGTGTATTTCTTACCCCGTTACTATATACTAATTTATTTATAATTATTTTATTTATATTTATGATACTTATTTTCGTCAGTCCCATCTGAAGAGCATATCTATAAATGGTTACGTTCAGCGACCTGTGATTATTATAATTATTTATTAATGTTTGTTACTTTTATAACAATTTCAATTGAATATTCTAACTAAAAGACGTTGTAACACATTATTTGGTTTCTGAATTATTTACTCTTACGAAACTGAATTATTTAAACATTAAACGATTCACCATCCAAAAAAAAATGAAACTATTTAATCAAACAATCATTATTTGAGACTAAATCAGTCTATTTATAAAACTATTTCTCAATCAATAGTCAATCTATCAAACAAAGAAAAATATTAACCAATGGATAGTTGGCTTACGAACTGTGTGGTATTTAAAGTAACTGATTTATTGTTAGTGTCATCCCACTACACATCTCTCTATTTTTCTGCAATTTATCTTTGATTCTTCTTTTTTACTCTTTCTGTTAGTTATTGTCATAAATAATATAGTTATTAATTTAATATTATTATTGTTATTATTTATAAAGTATTTATTGTTTAAAGGAGGACTTAGTAATTTTCACTAACTTTGACTAGAATCCTTCTTTAATACCAATTTATATACTCTGCCTTATTTTATTTTATAATAATAAATTTTGGACCTTCTTTAACTTTACAAAAAATGTTATATTACACCTATATCGACACAAAAACATGAATAAATGTTTTTTTTAAAAAATCAAAAAATATGTTTTACATCATTAACTTGAAATCATAAACAACAAATTTTAATTATAAAATGCAGTAAACCTGTCAGAAATGTCTTAATGAAATTGACTTAATCGTTTCCTATTTGTAAATAATCATTTGGATAAGCTTCGATTATTTCTCAGCTCAAATTGGTTAAAGTTGTCTTTTTTAAAGAGTTAATCGAGTCAGGACTATTATTTGTCCGTTGCTCCTTTATAAACGGTGAGAAAATTTCTAAATATTGTCTTTACTAATTACAAGATATTTTCGTGACCAAACAGTTCTTACAAAACTGATAAATACAACAATGATTACAAAAATATGAATATAAATATGCCATTTAAATATTGACGGATAATATTGTGACCATTAACAGTCCCTCATTCGGTATCGCCATATTTTTAAGTTAGTCATTTATATTACACTTAAAGTCTTCAGATTTTCCGTTGTTCCTGTTGCGATATTTTTTATTGTTTCCTGCAAAAGCAGTTACTATCTTTCAACTTTTTGATAATCTTCATGTTGGATTCGCGTTCTCTAAAAGAATAATCAGCTGCCTTTCAAAGTCATATACTTGTCTACGCTTTTTCATTAAATAAACAAGAACTAATAATATAAACAACAGTATATCATGCTCTTAAAGTATGGTAGTACTAATTGTATAAATAAATGAATTTAAATTTTCCGGTTCTCTAATGACCCTTTATATATGCCGAAAGAACTACAAGACCAAAGAATGGTTCACCAGACATCTCAGAACAGCGCAGAAATTGAAGAAGAACAATTAGCCCAAATGTTTCCCAGCAGAACCAATCAGTCTATGCAATCAAAATAAAGGAATCAACACTGAACACGACACTTGAAGACAAAGCAACTCAAATTCCAATCGTCGATCCGAAACCAATTATGACTATCGCTTTATAGATCTAACTGTGAGAGGAACTTTCAGATCCCCGTTTCGCGGATGTGTGAAGTCCATGGGACCGCTACCCATGACTGATCGTTTCTCACTGGATTGCCAAAGCGTGCGTGAAAGCTAAAAGTTGACGTTCTCGCAGTGGGCTTATCAGGGGACTTATAGACTTATTTGGTTTGTGTGGACCATCTAAAAGGCTCCTAGGTTCAATAACATTCTTGAAAAAGATGTGAGGCCCATATATATTAGAAATTCTTTGATTTAAGGAAAAAGTAAAACCCGCCTTTTATTAATTATAGATTGATTTAATTTTATTAAAAAATCAAAAATATTTTAATTTTTTGTATAAAATTTAGTCAAAAAATTGATTTTGTATCTTATTTTCAGATTAAAATTAAATGTGATTCGATTCTCATCAGATTTACACAATTCACAAATTGTCTGCAATATTCTGAACAAAAAAGATTATTTGGGTGCTCAAATGCCTCAAACAACGGCAATTATTCGAGTTTTGTGTGAGTTTCTTTTATAAATTATAGAGTTTCATCAGTAATTTTATGATGTAGTTTAATAGCTTAATTCAAAAAAAATAATATCATTTAAATTTTAAAAAATTGTGTTAAATAATCGATAATCTGGAGGATTATTTCATCAAAAGATTCTGTGAAAGATGGAACATTTCTTTTTGTCATCAAAAATATTAAATATGATACAATAGTTATTTTTGTCTACAAAATATATAAAAGTCTTCAAAAGCGGCAACAGGTGTCGTTGGGATTTTAATTGGAAGTTGCGAAACACTAATTAAAAATTTAATTTAATTTTTGTATAAATTTTACAAAATTTATTTACTTTTCAAGTCTAATTAAAATAAAAACTTTGATAAATACATAATTAATGGATAACAGATATTTTATTAAAAAAAATAGGAATTTGATTTATAAAATGTGATTTTTTAATTAAAATTTTTTTAGAAAATTTTAAGATTCTTTTGAAAATGAAAATAGTGATTTTTTTTGCTGCGATAGATCAATCATAAAAAAAGAAAATAGATTTTATAATATTTTGTGTGAGAACTAATGATAATAATAATAAGGACAATAATTAATAATAATAAAAAAATAATAATTATAGTAAGGTAATAATTATAATAAAATAATAACAAAAATAATAATAATAATAGTAATAAAATAATCAAAAATAATAATAATAAAATAATAATAATGATGATTATAAATTTTTAAAATAAGATAAAAATAAATCATTGAAATTAAATTTCAGAATAAATAATGATATTATTTTCAATTTTAAAATGAGAATTAAAATAAAATTCTCTGACTTAAAAAAATAATTCTTTAAGACATCTTAATTATTTTTGAAAATTAATAATATTTGAAATAATAATAAATAACAAAAACTTTTGATTACAAGATTTTTTCTTGATTTTTTAGCAAAAATATTTGGAATTAAAGCAATAATTTATTTCTCGCCCATATTCGACCGGAGCCAGCGATGTTAAATGTAGTATTTGCTTGATAGAATAAAAATTACTATATCCACACTGAAAGAATGTTTAGTGGAAAAGATAATTGATAAATCGCATCTTATCTATTTAGAACTTTAAATCATTTCTCAGACAAAAATTTCAAAAATTAAAAATAAATTTTGATAATATTCATTTCAGAAATAATCCTTTTTTATAGGACAAAAAATTAATAATTTTTTTAATGTTTTTCATAATTTTGAAATGTAACAATTTCATGAAATAAGTTTAATCTTTTCACTGTTATAATTCATATTATTTCCCGAATATCGGATCATATTCTGATTTTGACTCTCGATAGTCAGGACTTGCAGCATGATTTGCTTCCGCATTTATAACAAGCGTAATACGGTTTATGAATTACCTCGAGCTTATCAATTGCCATATTTATATATTCTATGTAAAATTGCCATGGAGGCATTATTACTTGAAGGTGTAGGGGTGATCTATAGCAACGTTTTCTATATTAATAATGTTTTTTTCAGAATTTAAGCCTATATTCTGTTGTATTAATGATGATATTCTCATTATTAGCAACATCACAATTTGAGTGTAAACATTTATTAACAACTCGAACATTTTCAGTAGCCAAAATATGTTTTTGTAGCTATATTCAAATCTTTAAATTATTAAATAAGATAAGAATAATAAATTTCTTTTAATTGCTCAAAATTTTATTGGATAAAACTGCATTAAGTAATTTTTAAAATAAACATTTTTTTAAATATATTAAATTCATTAACTTGAATTGTTTACTATAAGTATTATTAAAATTTATAATTATCAAATTTTAATTAATTAGTATTTAAACATTAATCTCATTAAATTAATTTCATTAGATTCAAATAATCAATCAATAAACATATGAATCCCATCTGAGTAGGAGAGTCACAAATCTAAACAGCATACAAACAACAAACTTACAACATTCCGAATTTTCCCTCACACTCATAATCTCGAGTCACTAGGATTTCTTTATTTTATTTGGGTGTGACGGCTGTACAGTCCTCTTTACTTAAATGTAAGATAACGAAACGGTTAAAAATCTTTTTATTTTACTACAATATGCCGCTATTAGAATTTCCACAAATTCTCTTGAATATGTAAACAACATTTCTTATTCACTGTTAAATATCGTAATGTCGTCCTTCCCAACATTGGTTTTATTTGAAATCTATAACATATTCGAATTGAAAATTAAATGGTTAATGAAGTCTAAAAATGAACTTTTTCTTTTACCATTCTTTTTTACCATTTTCTATATGCATATATATACATGGAATTTAGAAACCTATTTTTGAAGGCCTTCTACTCAATCAATTTTCTTCAAACTATGCATACTTACTCATTCTCGATGACAATAAATGATTATGTGAAAATTTTAAGATCCCAAAATGGGAAAAAACGAAAAATTTTGAGTTCCCGAACAATATTAATTGCAAGATATCTACTTATAAATTATAAGTAATTTATATTGATTTTTATTGTTTTTTAATTAAAATTTTTTAAATCTTAAATTTTTAAATTTTAAAAACTTTGTTGGCAAAGTACAATTTTTTCCACATAAAGAATGGATATAAAAATTTTAATTTTTTTATTTACTAGTTATGGAATATTCCTTGTTAATTAAATCGAAATTTTCGTTGATAAGTCAAATTCTTTAACAGTTTAGAAATGATAGGAAAATTGTTTGCCATGAAATCAGAATTCAACTTTAACAATAAATTGATCGAAAAATGGTAATTTATCATTAATAATGTGAGAGTAAATGATAATAAATAGACGAACAATTAATTGCAGTTGTTTAAATCATCGTAGAAATTAGGCGCGAAATTTGAGTCGAGTGGAAGATTTGTGGAGTAAAATAAATTCTTATTTATTATCAAGCCTTGTTTTCTGATTTTGTCGCTACAAATAACTTAATTTTAATAGTTTAATTTAATCTCAAAACTTTTTGTCAACATTTAAAAATTCATTTAGAGACATTAATCTCTTTTGTTTTAATAGTTGGATATTTGTGTTGGTCTTGTTTTTAAAATGTATAATCTTCGTTGTTCGCCCACCTGTTGCTACAAGCTATTGCGGCAACAATCACTGCTCGAAAGAAGCAATGTCTGGTTGGAGCTAGCAGACGCGGTTGGTATGACGATGGGCCTGAAAAGTCGGAAAGTGATTCTCACGAAATCTTATTGCTTTTCGAAAATCATGAAAGACGGAATGACAGTGGCAAAAAACATCAAATTGGAAGAAATGTTCCAGAATATCCTGGCGAAGCTGGTGCAGGATGTCGCTAACAACACGAAAGGAGGCGTTCGACGGGACGACAGCGGTGACAATGCTAGAGCGTGCGATCACCAAGGGGATTGGTAAGGGCACCAGTCTGATCTGTTTCTGGTGGGTAGTGATGATGGTGATCTGAAGAGGGGTGATTGGTCTCAGAGTAATATTGAGGACAGTGCCGGCATTCGAAGAGATCGTACAAGTGACAGCAATTTCGAGATGGGGGACCAGTCGGTCGGTAGTTTGATCTGTGGAGGATCAAGGAACAATATGCTTGCGGTCGGGGGCGACAGGACGCTCCACGGATGTGGTTCGCTTACGGATGAATCTCGCCGTGTTTCGACAAAGTGGACAAGGGGGGTGATGTTTGAGTTCCAAGACGCGTATATTCTGTTCTCGGTGAGGAACTCGATGGCCGCTCGTGCTGGTTTCAAAGATCATGGACGGAGTGGCTTTGATGGCGCTGATATTCAGCCACTAGGAGTCGAAATACGGGTGTGCGCAGTGAAAGCGCCCGGGTTTTTTAAACATTGAAAGAACACGTGGATGAACATGACGACAGCGAGCGGGGGGATTGTGTTTGAAGTAGACACAGACAGGGAAGAGATTGAGGAAGCACAACTGCATGATTTGAGCCTGGCACTGAAAATCATCATGGGGAAGAATGACGTTCAGACGATGAAGAGACGGGACGTACAGGCAATCGAGAGGCGGATTGCGGGATTCGGTATGGAATCGAGTTGTTGACGAGTTAATAGGAGAAATGAAATAATCGAAACGATCCGGGAGGACACGAATGGGATCTCAGGTGCATAATATTTGCGATCAAGAGGTTAATAAATCTGAAAATCGGACCAGCAAGTAGGGCGATGTGGTAGTGGCTGATCCAGGCTACAAGTTGTTCGGTCTGGGGTCTGATGAGAATCAAGCCAGACCGTGAGGATTGGGGACGGATTCTAGTGGGAGACATCAAAGCGATCAACTGCGGGGTCTATTGAATGCTGGTAAGCTTCGCTGCTGCAAGGGGGTTGAGCGGCCGGTAGTGAGCCGAACTTGTGGATTCACTGTGAGATTTGTGGGTTGAAGAAGGTCATGGGTGGACACCAAAGCGGTAACACTCGTGCTATTGCACTCGTAAGACTGGTATTGAGTGTCGCTGATTGAACAAAGGCGACAGAGTTCATCCTGCTCAGTGAGTGTCTTTTTATGTACCTTAAAGGTAGAGGAGCATGTTTTTAATTGTTGGATATTTGTGTTAGTGTTGTTTCTAAAATATAATTTTCTTCGTTCAACCGCTTTATGCTACAATTGATTTGAAAGTAATGGGATAATAAAGTGAAATGTTAGTAAGGTAAAATTGTCCAGGATTGTCTTTTCTATGTAGAGCATTGTGATGGAAACTCTAAAGTAGTTTATCCGGATTACAAACTTAATGGTATTTTATGTTTAAACAATTTGTTGGGTTCTTGATCAATATTATAATTCATTAACACCAAAAATTTATTAATAACACAAATAACAATTATTTTTTGAAATAGTTTATGTAAGTTACATTAGTATGCACCAGATACTTATTTATGTGTCAAATTTCTCTTCTTAATTTTTCTCTATTATATGCTTATTCTTTTACTTATGTATTTTTCATATTTTCCTACCTATAATGTAATATAATATTGATTGGAAATAAGCTTATTAAATCTAAATTTAGAGCAATAGTTTAACACATTGTTGAACGGCAATTGTACGCTGAATCTATCTTATGTCACCGCCTATTATTTCGTAATTCAATTTGGAAGTGAAACAATATAAATAACCTTCAATAAACTTTTTTTATAATAAGAGACTAATGTTTTGCAGTATTCTTTATTAACCTGGGTTTGATAAATTGAAATAGCTAATACAAGTGCAAATACGAGTTAACTTCTGACCGGTCAAAAATGTATTAAAAGGAATATTTACCGTAAAGTGGAAAAGAAATAGTTTGATTGTTTGATCAACTAAAATTGATGTGTAATTAATCTCTAAAGTAAAGATTGATAACTTCTTTGCGAAATAACTATTTATTAGTGAAGTATCATAATTATCTGAAAATTAATGACGTTTTTTTGTAGTTTCTTAGAGTCTCAAGAACATTTGCACATGTGTATATCTACCATAAATGTTAGGTAAAGATAATTTTTAATAGATACGCAAATTATTCAAGGAACGACAAATTGTCATTTTAGCCGTTTGTTTTACAGATATTTTATTCATCAGTGTAATAAAATGCAGAACAATCGCTGCAAAAAATATAATTGAAAATTGTTTTCATATTTATATATACTTTTTAAATAATTAAAATTTTATTGATGAAAAGAAACGAAGATCATTTGGCAATGAATAAACAATTAACAAAGAATAATATTTCCAAAAATAGTGTTTCCATCTAACAAATTTGACTAGATTTTTCTATATTGAATTTGCAAACAACTTTGAGGTGCTGGCCACCGGAACGAACTGTGGAGACCAGCACCTCTTCAATGTACATGTCATTGTCGTTCGGTGGGACGAATAAGCCGGTCTAGTGTCGACCAGAATTTGATTGGACTTGGCCGGTGCTGGTCGGAATACCGCTAAGTAATAGTCTCTCATCCAAATCGCCGTGGCTTTCAACACCGCGTCACTGTGAACCCCGATGTCACTCGAAAAGGTGAACTGTTTGCTCTGTTCGTCGACACGTGGCCCGAGTGCGTGGTCGGTGAGGTTGTGGGGATCCGCCATGCGTCGCTAAAATGTCTGACGCGATGTTGCATGTGATCTGACCGATTGAGGCCGCTGCCGCACAGAGCGGTTTGAATTATTATCAATTATAATTTCAAAATGATGATTAGTATCGATTTATCACATATATTTCTCCGTAAAATACAATTTGAATTTTCCTACATTTTTAATATTGAATTAATTTGATTAAACAATCTTATTGTTTTTTTTTAATTTTCACGAGCCCCACACCCCTGAATTATTTTCTGGACTACGAGATAAGTTATATACTTCGATTACCGTATATTTCGGTATAAAAGACTACCATTAATCAATTAAAAATTACCCCCAAATGGAGGGCCGTCTTATCTAACAGTAACAAAACTTGAACCTTTAATCCTGGGATGAATCAGTAATGGATAGTAGATACCATATTCGAGTCAAAGGTAATAGATATCTCATTGCGGTAACTATCGACATAAATACTTGTATTTGAAACCTTTCACACTATAATGTTACACTCAAAATGTAATAAAACCAACTTTGCATGATAATTCTACTATACGATTGTAAATTTTAAGTGTTTAGATCAGCTGAGCGACACGTAAACAAATCGACTTCTGGTTGCGTCAATATTAGCGTTATTATTAATGTATTAATAATATTAATATATTATATTTTTATCGTTTTTTCTGGTGATTCTGAAATGACAGAATAACATAATCAATTATTTATTAAACCTTTATTATTATTATGGTCTTAAATAATAATTTTGTATTTATGGACAACCTTTATTTCTCAATAAAATACAGAATTGACATTTAGAATTTGACTTTTTAGAATTTTAGCTCCACCCTGTGTACTAAGTGTTCCAGCAGTGCATTTTTGATAATTAATGTATAAACTTTGACGGATTTATTTCAAACTTGTACTTTAGGAAGTAATGAAGTTCAAAATATACTGTCAGCCTAATTTTATATATTAGTACAGAAACTAGACTTAAGACCGCGAGAATCATCGTAGGAATCAGAAACACCCTTCATAACACCATTATGTATTTTAGTCAGATACATTCAATAAACAGGTATAATATGTGTATTGTTAGTTATATCAAAAGTGTCTGATGGAATTGAAAATTTGTCCTTATTAAATATAAATAACATGCATATCTAAATGTATTAGTAGTGACTGCAGTGATTTAGATTTAAAATAGAAATATAAAACTAAACAATTTATACTTAATATATTAATTCAAAGTGATTGAAGAGCCTTTATCATTTCATGATCTGCTCATCTTTATTTAGATATACACTTAAAACCCCATATAACGAATTTCAAAAGAATTAATAAAATGTTCGTTATATTGGTGTTTAACTGTGTAACAGTGAATCGGGACTTTTTTTCGTTATAGATGGATGTTCATTATAAAGGGGTTCGTTATATCGGGGTTTGACTGTATATATTAATCATTTGAATTTTTATTATCTTCAAATTTATTTTTTATCAGTACTTTTATTTGTTCACATACTATCTTATCTTATAAAAGCCCAAGTCACTCACTGCCTGCCTCACTGCCTCACTAACGCTCATATTATTTACTTACAATTGTAAGTAGATAATTATTAAATTAAATTAATAAAACTATTT
>MQRK01210970.1:34632-53907 GCA_001938485.1 Girardia tigrina | reverse complement strand
ACAGCTAGGCATAAGATTTCAAATAATATCTAACACTAATGCATTTAAACTTATATACATATCAAAGTAGATAAACAAAGTATAAAGCTCAAAAACTGCCATTATTTTTCGACCAACCTCATATATTTAATTGAAACAATACGAAAAAAACATTTATTGAATCAATAAACCAGATACAAAACTTTTATATTCTTTAATTATTTTTTAACTTTTCCTTAGATCCTCCAAAAATAAAAACACCATTTGAAAATATCACAGTCTTCAATTTCGGTGAATGGGTCGTTCTTTCTTGTGATGTTGACTCAAATCCTCCAGCATCAATAAAATGGTTTAAAACTCAAGTAGGTACTAATAAACAATCTAGATCTATAAATTGGTACTTCCAAACCACAATTTCCAATTTGATTGAGTCCATGACGATTGACAACATTATCAGTTCTGTTGCATATCATAAATTTCAAGTAATGAATGAACACGAGTTGGATATATACATTTGCGAGGCTAAATCAAGTTCTCATAAAGTTTATAAGTATGTTATAGTTGCGAAAGAAGGTAAATCTAACGTAAGAAGTAAAATATATTTATAATATAAAAATCTTTTAGAAGAACCAATCATCAAAATTGATCAACCGATAATTAATGTTGACCTAAATGGAAAGGCCTCACTGATGTGTATCATTGAATCATGGCCAAGACTGCCAATATCTAGCCTCAAATGGTATCATGAAACCTCCGACAGGCAAATTATGTCCACTGAAAGGTTGGTTATACAAATGATTTCTAAATGAATGTTTTTTAACTTTCAACTTTAAATGACGTGTTTAAAGTTGCACATAATTATTTTTTTAACAATATTTGGTTTTTGTAACATGTAAATAATCTATGCAGGTCAAAGCATATGAGCATGTTGTAGGTCACCGACGCTGTACGGTCTCAATACATTACGCCATATATTTACATATGAAATATTCATAGCATCAAACAAGTTTCGTAAACCAATTAAATAAAAAACATGATTTAATTATTTTAAAAAGAAGTTATCATTTAAAATTGAAGTTTTATAAATCTTTTGAAGCTTCGTTATAAGTTAAATTAATTTCGATCTAGGACCATTTTTAAAAAGTAGATAAGACGCTATATATGACCACGCTAAATATATAGAATTAAATAGATAAATAAAGAAAAACTTTTTAAAATTCTAATAATACTATAAAATTCTTATTAAATTAGTTTTGCAGAAAGAAGATTAATAAAATTTTAAATTGAATATTTAACCCTTCGTAACTCAGTATCTTAAAAAAACATCTTAAAATTCATCATCCTACCACCAACGCCACCTGTAGGTACTAATAAATCACCGATGTTGTATAGATCGGTGTGTAACAGATATGCAACAGTGATTTAAAATGTGATATGTTAATAAGTAGAGATCCGGTAAGAGTTACAACGGTTTGTTACAGAAGTGTCACACCATATTACGAAGGGTTAACATACGTAATATCTAAATTCTAAAAAATGTCGGATAAATCCAAATTTTGATTTATCAGTAAATGTACATTGCCAATAAGGGTCCATCTGGTCATGATTTTAATATGATTTTATGATATTATCTGGTCATGCTATATTATGATTTTAAAAAGTATATAAAATATATATAAAATCATATTATTAAGAACAATTAAAATATTGAACTAAACAATTATTAAAATATTAAATTTCCAAATAATGCTGATAATGATGTAAATAAGTATCGAAACATGTCCAATAATTATATAAAAAAACTTTAATCAAATTATATTTTCAAAATATTAAACTTGCTTACGCAAGTCTCAATATTATAAATATAAATATATATATATATATATATATATATATATATATATATATGCATATGTATATGTATATGTATATGATAAGTTAATTAAAAAGAATAATATAAAGGTTATTATTCTTTTTTAATAATAATGAGAGTAGAAAGGAGAATTCAAATAGTGACGTTAAAATGAAAACAAAAAATAGAAAAAAAATAGAATTGAAGATTTGTAGTAGCAGAAAGAACCATGAATCAATAAATGCTCTTTTAAGATCTTTACAGTGAATAAAATGTTTTGATCAACATTTCTTGTTTGGTTTGGAAGGTTTCCGTAATGGTTGAATATTTTTGAGTGTTTTTGTAATATTATCTCTATACTTATTAAAGCTTCGGCTCTCTGGAAATACGTCGTAGAAAAATAATGGTAGATTTGAAATTATTATTTGAAAAATTAAAATCTGAGGAGAAAAAGAACAGAAAATAGTTTCAGATACTACTATTTAATAACGAAATCGTTCTGGGAAATGTGCGTAATTTCTCAATCGAATATATAACCTTAAATATTTGTAACTAGCTAATACGTTAATGACATTTCGACGCGGTTCATAATCGACATTGTATTAACAATACGACGACAAGATAAAACAGAGGCTTCCCTGTCTAGAATACTGAACGTCCAGAATCTAATTCTGTTCTGATCTAACAATTTTAGCTCTCTCTTGTTTCCAATGAGAAGGAATCAGTAGAATACATATGTTTTATTTTGTGGAGAAAAACTGGCCCTAAATGAAATCTATGAAGATTAAAAAGAAAATATTTGACATTGGATAAACCGGATAAAAATTGGGCTGAATAAATGTTCAAATACTTGTAAAAGTATAATTAGATTAGCAAAGTGGAAATGAGGGACAAAGTTTTATTTTAATTTTTAGATACATCAACTCATCATAGACGACAAGAACATAAATCTGCTGAAGGATTACAAAAAAGCTCGGAATGTATTTCATGGCAGAAAACTGCAAGGAATTTGTCATGATTCTCTTGTTGCGATATCACAAACTTATGTCAAGTGATTTAAGTCAATTTGTCACTCACAACATGTGCAACTTTAAAGTTATTTATCAATAAAATATTTCAGGTTACTTACATTCTGACTCGATAAGATAATCCTGGACACAAGTTTTCAAAGTGCGTATATTTTTAATTAGATTGAAACGCACACTCTTAAATATAAATTGACTAAGTCAACTTTCCAATAAAAGGGTTCCTAATTATTATTGTTTTATTTATAATATATTATTACATATTAATTGAAAAATTTGCTGAACTTAAATGCGCATTCTTCAGACGTTATATAATCAACAAACGGCATTTGATGGGCTTTGAATCAAAGCTATTCTTTAAGAATGTGGCCAATTCTGATTATGGAACATACACTTGCAGTGTTACTCAAGGACAGACGATCATATCTAAACAGATAAATTTACTTTCAACCAGTAAGTTAAAAATCTATTTTTTCATAAGAATATCTCAAACAATATGAGAATAATTTTTTATTGTATTAGGTCATCAAGTATGCAATTTATAGAACTAAAGTCAAAGTTTATTGAAAATTTACCAATACAAATGTTTATGTCATTCATAAAATATTCACCCATATTATCGACACATTTTTGTCATTTTAGTGGTACATTGTTGAGGCCATTTGAATAAAAATTTAATTGATGAGAATCCATAAATTCCTTGAAGACCATTTTATGGCATCTTCAGAATTGAATGTTTTTCTATCAAAAATTTGTAGAAATTGAGAAAGAAATGGTAGTCAGTTTGAGAAAAGTCTGATGAGTATGGATGATGATGTAGAAGTCTCATTTCAAATTCCTGTAGTTATTTCGCGGTCTTAAGTGCAGTATGTGACTGCATTGTAGTGGAGCAAGGTAGAAGTCGATCTGTTTAGCAAATATGGCTGTTTTTCTTTAAGTTTCTGCATTATGTCTTCCAATTGTTTGCAGTAAACATTTGTTTTGATCTATGAATCAGGTGTCATGAAGTCATAATGAACAATCAAATACTCTCTTTTAGCTTCTTTTGATGAATGTTGTGATTTGGACTGTATTTAAATGCTTCATTCGTGCCGAAACAATTTACTGAAGTTTTGAGATTATCATATTAAATTTACTTTTCATCACAAGCAATGAATCGATTAAAAAATTGATAACATGTATGACGAAAAAGCATCAGTAAGCAAGCACCGAAACACTTTTGTTTCTGCTTTTTATTTAAATATCTTGGATTCACTTATCCAACTTTTCCACTTTACCAACTTCAGTGATGTTATTCAATATTGGTTGCTTTGAAACAGCAAACGTTATCAATAAATCAATCGCTTTTTGTGATGTATCCGACTCCACAGTTACCTTTAGTTTGTCATTGTCTACCTGCGCTCCAGGGCGACCTCAAGACTCATTATTCAATCTAAAATTAAGTTTCACGAATTTCCTGAACCAATTTGAAACTGTCTGATGGGTAGCATTGTATATAAATACCCTATTGATGTTTCGCATGGTTTCTGATGCTGATGTTCCTCATAGAAACTTGTACTTCATAATAGTTCGAATTTCGGTCTTTTCCATTTTTAGAATACTGATTATTAAAATAAGTTATTCATAAATTATAATGATAAAATAAATTAATGATAATTATTGTCATGCATTTTAGACACGACGTCATCTGTGGTCATGTGCGTGTTTTCGTAGGGACATGTCGGTATACGAGAAATTTTAAATTGTAATGAGAATACAGACAAATTTTCTATTAGAATACATATTTCGTTATTATTGGTCTAACTAGAAATTTCATAAGTTCGATTTTGACTGTATTAGTGTGTTCAATAGACAAGATATGTATCAATCAAACAAAAAAGTCACCAACAAGATGTGAAGTCATTATCAAATTATAAATATTTGAATTTATTGTAATCATGCCTACAAAGTTCATACTTGATCACCTAATAAAATTGAACATTTATGCATTAAGACCTTAAAAAGACGACCAATCATATTTTACAATCTTTTTTAATTTTTTTAATATTTTTTTGTATTATTTATATATTTTCTCTAAATCTCAATTCCCTATGAAAATCCACTTGCCCTTTTAGTATCGAATAAATTTCGGAAGTCAAACGGAAATAATAAGTCCAAACTTTAACAGTACTACTTTCTATAAAAAGATAAGTTTTATAATATTAATAATTAGACAACGAATCCCTTTTATTCTCTGTTTGTCAAATAACACTAACATGAGACTTGTTGACTTTCAAGAGGTTTTAAGAATATTTGCTTGAAAATCAAGAGTAACACTCTTCTATTTTTCAATCTTCAATTATTAGAATTAACTTTTAATTAATAAATAAATAATTTCTTGTCTTAGTTGAATATTTTATTAACAGGAAACAAATGGACTGTTTACATTGCTATTGGAATATCAAGTTTATTATGTGTCCTGATTCTTTTGATTGTCGTCATTTGCGTCTGTTGCAAAAAATCCACAAACAAACAAAGAAAAAACAAAAAGAGTAATTTTTTTCAATTTTTTTCAAAAATAATTATTGTTCATGATACGTTCAACCTTTAAATGCATGACTTTTCCTTTTTAAATACAATAAATGTATTTGAAAGTGTTGCACCAAGCTGTCAAATTTTCTCAGTTAAAAAAGTGAACTGCCATATCATGAAAGTTTGCGTTCAAAAACTAAGATAGATATTTTTATCACCTACTAAAAGTAAAAAAATACTGTGTTTGAATTACCGTTTAGAAATTATGTAAGGAAGAAAACACTGATATACATATACATCATCATGCATTTAAGGGTTAAAATAAAAAAATAATCATAATTTATAATGATAAAATAAATTAATGATAATTATTGTCATGCATTTTAGACACGACGTCATCTGTGGTCATGTGCGTGTTTTTGTAGGCACATGTCGGCATACGAGAAATTTTAAATTGTAATGCGAATACAGACAAATTTTCTATTAGAATACATATTTCGTTATTATTGGTCTAACTAGAAATTGCATACGTTCGATTTTGATTGTCTTTTTAGAATATTACAGTCCACGAAAGTGGTAATAATTTGGTATTTCTCTCGTTGAAAAAACTCAAAAGTTTTCTTTAAAATGCATTTTTATCATCAAATTATAAAATAAAAAGTGTAGCGGTTTCAATTCAAATTGAGATTTTTTTTACCTCTTAACTGAGATCTTTTTCATTTTGAATTGAGAATTTTTCATCTAAAATGTTAATTTTTCCTTTTTTATATTGAGATTTTTATTTTGATTCAGAATTTTCAATTTAGATTTCGGACTTTTGGCTTAGATTTTTTATTTCGAGTGATCTTTTATTTTAAAAGAATTTTTCTATTTTTAAATCATTATTTTGCGATATAAAATGCTCAATTTTATTTATACTTTATATTAATATTTGACATATTCTTCACTCATTTGTGTTCTATAAGAGCAAGTATATTTAAAAATTGAATATTATACAAGTGGATTGAAAATTAAATCCCTATTATAAAATATTTGTAATTTATGATTTAAATATAATTTATACGTGTAATAAATATGAGAAGAAAGTATATTGAATTGACTTTGTTTAAAATTCAATATAGGCACCATCATTCGCCACCAGTTTGCCAAGTCGACCAGGCATAGCATCAACTCATTTCACAAGAAACTATTGCAAGATGAAAGCCATAAATTCACGAATTCGTCTTTCTAGTTATTCCAAATTTCTTGGTTTGGTTGAAGAGACTTGCTCTTTAAACCGACTTCAGAAAACAATTAGCATATTAAGTCATAACTTTTAGCTTGCCATTTGTGTGAATCAAAACGCCCCATCAATATTGGAAATTTATCATTCAACAATTCACGAATAATGATTGCAAAGTGTGGAAGAGCTCTCTTTTGCATGAAAATTAAGCCTTTAATAAATTTATTACACAAAATGGTTGAGAAATAGAAAAAAATATATTTTAAAATAAAAATCTCATGTCGAAGTTAAGATCTCAATCATAAGTGAAAAAATCTCATATTAACACTTTGAGTGCGACATGACGCAGACGTCTGCGTCATATGAGTATTACATATGAATATCTCCGCATTCAAAGTGTTAAATTGAAAACCATATAAAAATATAACAATTTTCAAATTATCACTGCATAATAATCATTATTAAAACAGACTTATTTATTTGTCATATATTCATTATAATAATAAATAACGAAAGACAACATAATAGTCGACAAATTTCAAACAATGTACTAGAAACGTCCTAATGTAAAAACATTAAAAAAGTGATTTTAAAACATATTAAAATGACAAACACTGAATCAACGTCTAATGAACATTTACAATGACTCCACAAAATCAAAAGAATTGTATCGAAATTTAATCAAATATTCCATGAAAAGATAAGTCCAAATAATTTTTAATAGAGGTCTTTTTCTTTTCAAATTAATATTTATTTGATTATAATTTTTTTATATTTTTAAAAAATACATTAGACGTTCCCGGAAACTTTTGCAACCCCTAATATTATCTTCGATTTGTTTTCAAAATGAAACTTCAATTATTAATTAAAACGTAAATTAAAAATTCGATTTCTATCCATTAAAAGTTGTTTAATTTTATAAATTTGTTTTTTATATGTTAGTCATAACAAAAAATAGTCATATATATAAATTGACAAATCATTGATACTAAAATTAACAAGCCAATTAAAATCTTTTAAACTGTTTATTAATTTCGACAGATTAATCGTCATTTTCAGAACAACTGATTTTTAAAAATAAAGTTACTTATATACTGCCGATAATGAGTATTCAATAAATGTGTCATCTCGAAAATTTTATTGAAGGTTTTTAAATGATTTATTGATTATGTGTTAATTACACAATCATTACAGACGATATAAGTAACTTTCTTTTTTTTAATTTAGTTGCTCCGAAGATGACGGTTAATCTGTCCAAATTAATAAACATTTTAAAACATTTTAATTGCCTTGTTAATTTTAATTTATAAAAAAATGTGTTTTAACAAAAATATATAAGTGTGATGGCCGGGAGCTTGAAGACAAATAAGAACGAAATGAATAAAATTACTTTAATTTTCATAAAAAAATTGAAAGTGTTTCTCAAAAATATAAACAGATAATATTTTCATACATAAACTAAAAATAAAATATATATTTTTGTATTATTCAATACGTGGAACTTTCGTTTTAAAGTCAATCAAAATGTTTTTCTACTTAAATATTCCTTTATCATATATTCATTTTGACTGCCTTCGTCTTTATGATTTTTTATATTATAAACTGATTATTTTTGTGAATGATAAACAATTTTCAGCACCCATGCAAACAATTATGTTGGCCTCCCCGACTATTGACTCGAGTATAGAGAACGAAATATTTCTAAATCGCCATAACTCTTTACCGGGTTATCAGAAAGAGGGTGGTTTACCAGAACCAATACTTGTACCTTCCAATCGGTGTTTTGTATATCGGAATCAACCAAATGTAAGAATATGTTTATCCATTGTTTATTTAATTGTTAGTAATAATGTATCATAAAACATCGATTTACCACCATCATTTATACGAGATCTTTTGCGATTTGTATATGAGATTTGAAGCGAAATATTAAAAGCATTGTATCACAGTAATAGTTGAAAATCTCACTTATTTGTAACCAGCTAAAATATTTTTTTTTCAAATTATCAAAAAACATTTAAATTTAATTATATTTATCAATATATTTTACTATTATAAAAGTCATTTTAAAATTACTACATTCTTACGACCATATTCAAAGGTCACTCAACTTTGACACTTCTTGATTAAGGTATACCAGAATTAACTACAGATTATTTGGAATAACTTATGGAAAATATAAAAATTATATTTTAACAAACACTATTCGTTTACAAATAATGATGTAACAACGCTAAAATATGTTTTAAACATTTTCTACTCCTTTATTTCTTTGTTAATAATTGTACGTTGTGCACCCAATAAGTACTTAGACTCGACTAGAAATAATTACGTCATAAAATTGATATTGCAGGTGACTGCACTGAAATACTTGAGTAGGTGAGGAACGTCATTTTTTTCAAAGCTACTTATGTATTTAATGAAATGGCACTATTTCATTATTTCGTCAGAACACGTCAAATAACGTTGAATTTCAAAGCATTATTAAGTTTCTGCTTTTGAAGAAAACTGGCAGCCTCAAAATAGTAGTAAAACTGCAAGACATTTATTAGAATAAGTTCCCTTGTAAAACAACCATATATATGATATGGAGCATGCTTAAACGATTTTTTACCTACTTCCGATGGTTCAATTGAGCTGAAATTTTGCCTAAGTGTGTGATACTGATAACAAGCATGAATTAAAATAAAACTTTACTATAAATAAAGAATGATTAATAAGCCATTTTTTCAAAAAAACAAATTTACGATTACCCTATTTATCCATTATTAAAAATTAAATAGAAAATAATAAATTAAAATTTTTATTTTTTTATATTTGTAATAACTTTATAAATTTTCGGTCTGTTTTCGTAATAAATACATTTTTTTATTCCTAATCAATCATAGTTTATTTGGTTATATCTTTGTCATAAGGAATTTTCAAAAAGAAATTTATTGATTTTCTTGACTCAGGGTATTCTACTTTTTTCTTTAATTTTCTTGTGTTAAAAGCAATATTTTGTAGTTTGAGAAGCGAAAATAGAGTTTCAATGATCAGGCTAGCAAAATTTGCAATCAGCCCCGAATTATTCAATCAAAAATTTCTGAGTCGGTCCGAGATCCCATTATGGATCTACCGTTTTACCGTATTGAAACACATATTATCATGTTCTTCTTGTCCAGTTTGTAATCTAGCACCCGAAAACAGCTAGATCGGACAACTATTTCGAGTTGTGGACCCATAATATCGATTCAGAATCGACTAAATTGTAGAAAATCGCTAATTTGTTGGCCGATGTTTTAAGGATTTTTTCATTTACTATTTACTTTATCAAATAGTATTGAAAGTGGTTATTTTTCAAAAATACTTTTTTCATAATTAATGTATTTTGTTGAAATCGGTAAAAGTCAAAATGAAATTAAGGTACAAATTCAGTAATAATGCAGTTCTAAACAGTTTATTCTTTTTCAGAAATATTATTTCAATATTACATTCGTTAAAAGGAGAATTTTATTTTGGGAAAGTAAAATATTTTTGTTTTTAGAAAAAAGATTTTAAAAGCTATTAATAATGAATTAAATTTTAAAATGATATCACGATCACATAAGAATCAAAATATATTCACTAATAAATCTATTACACCTTTAACACTATGTTCTGGTGTTTTTTAAATCTAAATGTAATTGGTGCGAGTCACATAAATTGGGAGACTGTTCGTCATCTCTGTAAACGAATTCAAGAACATCATCGAAAAGAGGGTAACAAAAATGTAAATGTGATATTAATATTGATAATTTCAAGATTATGTGTAAGCCCTTTGATAGTTATTGGGAGTGTGTCATGTGAAGCATTGTTAATTAGGTTGTGTTACCCTAAAATCAATGTTTAAACAGTAGTCTCAACAACCTTCATTAATAATTTTTGATTAGAGTGATTTCATGCAATCGTTTGCATTTGTATAAGAGTGAATTAAATTATTAGTCAGTGACCTGAAGATGACAGTTGATGCGCCAAAATATATTGTATTTAAATATATTCTCTAATGGATTAGTTTTGTTATTCCTCAAAAATAATTGTCATCAGTAGAAACAAGATTTTATACCTTCTTGAACTTCATTTGTAAAGACTATTTTATCTTTTGTAAAATTTAAACAAAATTTTCCTAACAGCGAATGAGTTACACATGAACTTTTACAGTTAGAAGATTTAAAGGCTTTTAGACCAACTTTTGCTATCTCTGGATGCGAAAAGGAACAAGGTTGCTCAACGATGGACCATCGTAGTTATTACTTTGGTCTAACCAGGAAAGAGACTAGTTAGTTACCTTATACTCCCATGTAGAATAAATGTTTTAGTCTGGGTTGTCGTAGAGGCCTCTGGCCATTCGATCTGTTGCAATAATTAAATTTCATAAAATGTGTCACTGTCAAAATGACTTCTTTTCAAAATCTATTAAAGGTAAACTATCTACAACTACATCGACATTAGTGTGATAAAAATTTATTTGATTTTACTTTATTTTACCTTCATAAAATTGGAAATATAAAATAAATATTTTATTTATAAATGTATATATTTGTTTACGAGATAATTGACTGATCGGTTGTGACAGATATCTCACATTTCAAAGCTATCTTGTGGAGATTCGCGTAATGGACGAGACGAAAAATCCACCACAAAGGGTAATGAAAGGTAAACAAATATTATCACACAGTTTAATAATGTTTATTATTCCACTAATTAATTATAAACATCATTGTAAAATTATATAAAATGAAAATAACATGTCAATTATTAGTTTCATTGTGTTGTTATTTGCAAAAATTATCACAAAAAATAGAAATTTTTTATTTTACTAAAATATATATTTTCAGAAAAATAAATATATAATTTTATTGATAATAATTAAAAATATATTTTAACCTGAATTTACAAACATTTTATGTTAGTAATATTCAGTTTTATTTTTATAATTAATTTCTTTTTCATTTAATTATCATAATCATGTAAATGTTTTATTAATTTAAATAATTACAGTCAGTCCTGCACAATATCAATATTTAATTATATGAACCTTGCATATTATGAACATAAATAAATAAAAAAACCGTGCATTTGGAAAATTAAAGGGTTACTGCTGATTAATAAGACATGTTCATATTATATCATTTTATGAACACGGCGATACTTCGGTCCCGTGGTGTTCATATTATGCAGGACTGGCTGTAATTAATTAAAATAAATAAATTTATAATTATAAAACCCTGGTTAGCACATTCTCTAGAAACAGAAAAATTTGGAATCACTTCTAGGATAGGGAACAGAAACTTATAACAATATGTTTATGTTTCAAAAAGTACCAGGAAATATTCAACTGAGCAAAATTTTAATTGACAAAATCCATAATTAATGTGCTTAGGATATCTCTACAATTTTAAAAAAAAGCTTTTTAAATAATAATTGTTTAAATTGTTAAATTTTTAAATTTAAATTTAAATTTAAATTGTTAATCATACTTATTAACAACATCAATATGACTTTTTAAACATTTATTAACATCACAAGTAGAATTGTCATGACAACAATGACTTCAACCGCCTTCACTATTTGAATTTTTTTCTTGATCAATATATTTCTAAATTCAAACTAATTTTTTTCAATTAATGAAAAACATTTGATAAAAATTATTAATTATTAAGATTCTAATTAGTTAAAATAAAATTTAAACATTTTATAAAAAGAACCAATTAAATTAATATATTAAAATTATAAATAACATTAAAAATTAAAGATTATAATTCAAAAATTACTTTAAATCCCTTTACTTTAAAATTAAATTAAATTATTTTAAATTAATAGGAATCAAAGAAAATACCAATCATCCATCTGTGTAGGAGAGGCACAATCCGAATCAACATACAACATGCATAATATCAACAAACAATTCAAAACATTCCTCACAATACTCATTATGAGATATTATATACTGAGAAGGAAAGAACATAATAATTCTCGGTTTGTCGATAGTTTTCGATAATTGATTTCAAAATCAATCGATCGCCATTAATAAGGAAAAAACCAATTTAGGATTTCAATTTTAATTTCACATAGCAGTAAAATTAAAATTGTAATCCGAAGTCCATATTTTTAATTTGAGTTTAATATTTGAATTTTAATTCTTTTTCTTTTCTTTAATTTAACATATTCAGAACATCCTCTCCCCTCTTGATCTGGCGTAGGAAGAACAAAATCTCAATACCAATGGAAAATCCCACTCTTCCATACAATCTCTAGTACACAAAAACAAGAAAACCTTTCATCGAAACAAAGTAGTAAACTGTTCCTTCATCCACTTGAACAACTCTTTGATCGCAATATAGCCTCTGATAAGCATCACTACTATTTTCTTTCCTCTCAAAGGAAAATCATGAATTACTATTCTGAAATCGTCAGACATCCACTCTACGAAATAGCTATTATTAATCTTTTTCTTAACATTCAACATATGTTCGTGTTTTTTCTTGATCACTGACTTTCGATGTCTATACATAACAACATTTGGAATTCTTTCCTTATATTCTTCTCTCAAATCCATTAAAAGCTTTTTTCTAATTCCAGATCAAGTTTCACTATCCAACAGAAATCCAATGAAACAGTCGCATACTTAGGCTTTCTTTCTTACAACATCAAAAAGCCAATCGACCGACTTTGTTCATTCTCTGTAATTTCCTTTTGGTCAATCGTTTCTGATATATAATATATATTCTGATATATATTCTTCATAAATATAAAAACTTTTAACGTTGAGGTGAACAATCAATTGGTCAATTGTTTCTATCAACCGAGTAATCTTGTATATAAAGATCAAATACATTCACATAAAAAAGCTGGTTTACTCGGACTAAATTTATTTGAACACACATTCAAATTTTTTTTACCGCTCTTTTTTCTAATCTTCCAACTTGAATGATTGTTTTGCTTTCCCTTTTTACTTGGTTTTGCAAATTTTTGATTGTTTTAAACAAACTTCGTAATAACAACATGACTTTATAGCGATTGTTTACCAAATCTTTCAAACTTTTTTATTCAAATTCGGCCAACTGGTGGGAGGGTATGAGAACTGTATCTATTATTTAATTGTTCATCTCATAATTTAAACTATTTATTTGAATTTAAATGTATCTAAAAATATGAAATTTCCATAAAACTTATTCTCTTTAAGTAATAGATCATGGGACAGTGGAGTGGGACCCGATGATACTGTTTACCGTAACGGACAGTTATTTCAAAATCCTCGAGGATCTAACTGTATTTCCCCATTTTCAACTTTAGCTTCTTCAAATAACTCAATTGGTCCTACCAATCCTAACAGATTTTGGCAATCATATCAACCAGTTGAACTGATCAATCAACAAAATGCAGATAACACCTCAAACAGATTAAGTAATCCAGATAATTCGAATTTCAATGGCTCAGTTCATTCTGGATATATGCCCCCGCAAAATGACAATATCCTCTCACTAATGGCCAACTCTAATAATCAATCCTTCGTTTGTATACCAATCGAAGAATATCAGCATCACATGAGAATTCTCCAGGAATCCCAAGGTCCGCCTTCTTTGCGCTCATTTTCTATTAATTCTTATTCAACAAACAACGGAAACTCCACGTTTCTTCCCAATTATCGACCTCAAAATGGAAATGTCAGTCCAACCGATGTTTCAGTAAAATCTAACTCAACCAATTCTAAAATCTAACAAGTTGAACAATCTTATTTCGATATTGTACCGCATTAATTAATTTTATAACTTCAATATTTTCTGAATAAAAGAAAAATACGTGTTGCTTTTTCTAATAAACAAGAATTTTTTACGAAACCATCTTGTACGATTTTGTCATTTTGTTTATGAGTTTCTGTAAAATATATTAAATTATTTAGTACTTACTCAATTGTTTTTAATTGGAATTGTTTGATGGAAATAAATTTGTTACATCATCAGTTTATGGTTATTTTATATAAAAACTTTGGAAGAAATCATCTGAAAAAGGATTCAATTGGTGACAAAATTATTTTAAACTAGTAAATCAAAAATTAAATTTTTTATATCCATTCTTTATGCAAACAGAACTCTACTTTGCCAACAAAGTTTTTAAAATTTTAAAAATTTAACATTTAAAAAATGTTAATTAAAAAACACAAAAAAATAATATACATTGCTTATAATTTGAAAATAGATCTTTTTCAATTAATATTGTTCTGGAATATTGTTATTAATGCTCCGTTTTTTCTCATTTTGTGACCTTAAAAAGTTTTTTTCGATTAGATTTTCATTGTCATCGAGAATGAGTAAGAGTGCGAATTTTGTAGAAAATTTATTGAGTAAAATGCCTTCAAAATAGGCTTTTAAATTTCATGGATATATATATATATATAGAAAGTAAGCTAATTAAAAGAATGTTAAAAATAATAAGATAAAATTTTCAAGAGTGGTAGAAGTCGTAAATCTGAGTAACTTTCCTGTGAAAAATTTAGATGACCCTCATTTATACACAATCATTTATTCAAGCTTAAGTGGATAAAAAAATAGAACTACTACCTTAAAATTCAAGAAAATTAAGATCAATAAATGACACAATCTCCCGTATTGATATTACAATCTATATATCTAATTATTTATATGTCTCTTCTGGTAAAACTAAAAAGTGGTTTTACGAAAGACAGAGTGTCTAATTATATCAATTATACAGGCAAAATTTGTCCTTATGGACACATATTAATGTTGATTTTTGTGAGTTTGCTAAAGAAAAAAAATTACAAACTAAAAGATTAAGAGATTAAAGAAAGGTAACTTTAAATGAAATCAGTTATTATAAAATTATGTTGCTACGACATTAGCATTGTTAGAGGAAATTAATTTTAAAATAAAAAGCTAAAGGAAATTAATAAAAATCCAACTGTTACTTATTTTTTAACCCTTTCTCTCGCAGTGTTGTTTTACAACAACATTAAGTTTATTAGCTGAGAAATTTTAAGCAACAGAAATTCCGCTATTTATTTTAATGTTGTGCTACAACAACATTGCGAATATTTATATTGATTATGAAAACTTGAATGAATTAATTTTATGTTTTCACGCTTGGAGTGTAATTAAAAATAACATGTAAGTTTAAGAATTATAATTTTATTTTATCTCATAATTTGGGAAATAAAGAGTTAACCCTAATTTAAAAAAGAAGCGAAATTATTTCCAGAATATATTCCATTTCTCAGAATCAGTCTGTTTTAAAAACATGTCAACAATTAAAAAATCGACATTGCCTACTATCTGAATGAGTTCTATACACACGTCGGACTGGGATTCAATTGACTTTTCTAAGATAAAAATATTTTATTATTACTGTTGATTGTTAGTTGATGGAGTCTTTCCTTGTATCTTCCTTTCTGGCTATTGTGATATTATTTTATTTAACCTTTTAATCAGAGTAAGTTATATATGGTTTCTCATTCATTTTCATAAATAAAAAAAGCAATTTAATTCATTGATCACTATAAAAATTCTTATGTCCTTTAATTTAATCATTATTCCAATCAATGTAACTTTCAAAACTTAACCCTAGCAAACAATAAAAATCATTGAAATTCAGCAACCAAAACGAACATACGCAAAGATCAACAATGAAGCTAGAGATTTAACAATGGGAGATGGCAAAACGCTTGTAGCAGCATTGTTGAACATTAATCCATACACTGAACGTCCAGTTCTTCATAGGTTTCGTCGCACTCTTTTGACGGTGCCAGCAAATCACGTCGGCCGAAAAAGCATTGTCTTACATCCTGAACTCATTGAGGGGATTGTCTCTTTCCTCGCGGATTACCCAGATTCATCTTTGAGAGAGATACAATTTTATTTGGAAGCAGCGTTTCACCTTCTCAAGACCCTTTTTATTCAAATAACTGCTACAGTAATCGACAATGAAGCACGAAAAATCGATTCTGTGTTAAAGTTGCGAAATAAATATACAAACTGATTCATTGAAAACTCGAAAGAATTTGAAATTGTGTTCATCGACAAAAAGGGGACCAATCTGAGGATTCGTCGATCTCGCGCGCGTGCACCAAATGGAAAACGACCAATCAACAATTTTCTATCATCAAAGTTCAAAAGCAAAAGAACATCAACGTGACCACTATGTGGCAATATCACGTGAACAAGATCTAATCAACCGGAGAACAAGCAGATGAGGATATGATCCTACCGGCGCAAATTGTTCATTCACCAGCCAGACCGCTGAGGGCTCGACGTCTGCCCAGATGGTTCCGTGATTAGGAAATGATTAATAATGAGATCACGGGGGCGTGTGATGACAATGAATAAACTGGAATTATCAACTGTTGTTTTATCGTGTCACATTGAGTTGTTTGCGAGTGCGAACTTCAAAGACAATGGTTATTTTACTTCTCTAACTGTAATTTGTTATTAAATACACACATAATGAAAGAACGTTTTTCATAGATAAGAAAAATTTGGTTCTGATCTAAAATCAAATGTTTCTTCAATAAATAGATCAACTATCCTTCTTACACACATTGCAAATTTTGTGAATGTCATCTTTACTAAATTTCGGCTTTACAAAACACTCTAATAATAGAATCTCTTTAATAACAAAGTATTTACCTTTTGCAAATGACATAATATATCATGATGTATATCAAATGATGATGTATATCAACCACAAATACATCGACGAAATTAGGATAAAAATTTGAACGAAATTATGAAATTATTCATGCCAGTTGACTTAAAAAACACGACATTATCATCAACGAATTGTTCCGTAATATGAAAATGACTTGTAGATTTTCTTCTACAAATTTGTTTAGGGTTTAATTCGTTTATCAGTTTATTATTGTTTTTTAAATCCATTATTTCCGGCAAATGAATCTATCTATAGATTTTCATTGATTATATATAAATAAAAATATAAATTAATGATTAATATATATTTTTTTATAAATCCAAGCTATTTTATTATTTTTTAAGAAAATAAATATTTACAATTGCATAAATTTATTTACAATTATTAATATTATAGACTCAATTTCGAATAATTATCAACACATTCCAAAATCAAACAAATTTATCTCGAAACGTGTCGTCTTATGTTTATCTTTTCTGCATAGATTTTTATATAGATTTTTATTAAAATTTTCCAAAAAAAATAAAATCTTTTAAAATCATTCATTATTATTATTCTAGTTTCAATTTTGAATAATTATAGACATATTCCAAAACTAAGAAACAACCAAAACCAAAACAATTTTAATATTAGATTAATCCTTGTTTAAATATTCAAATTTGTCGCGGTATTATTTTTCAAATAAAGATTTCATAAAATCAATACTGAATTAATTATTAATCTGCAAAATGCGACTATCGGTTTTGTTATTCGGCAAATTGTTACCGTTCAAAAAGATGCCGGGCGCTGCTTGGGGAGGCAAGCAGCGCAAAATACCTCTGTTGACCAACTCGAGAAAATCGCTCATTTTGAACGATTTGTTGGTGCAACAGCAAAATTTGGAACTGTTATCAAATCCGTGCATTTCGGAGCGAGTCGAATGCGCGTATTTGGAATTAGTGGTTAAACCGCGCGAAGAAAAACGAATAATCGATAAGTATTATCGCAATTACGTCGGTGGATTTCATCGCAGTTTCCCGACTCAAAACATTAAGGGATTTTGGAACTGTATGTTACGCAGGAGTAATTACGAGGCGTAAATATGCGTGTGCTAGTTTGATTGAATAAATTCGCGTTTCTTTTCATTTGATTTATTTTATTTATTCTTGTTGAGGATTTTTGGAAATAAAATGTAATTGAAACGAAAAATAATTTTTAATACACTCTTCACGCGGACAGAACTCTGCTTGGGCAACAGAATTTTTGATCACTTGCAGAAGAGTCTCTTACTATTTTATATTTTTAGTCAATCTATTACGTTATTAGTAACTATTTCAATCTTTTGAAGAAGAGAAAATTTTATACCAAAATAATTTTTACGACTCCATTTGCATATGAAATAGTTATACCATTTTTTGTTCAAATTGGACATTTTTTAATATACTTTTTTAATGAAAGAAAATTGCAATTAATAATTTATTTATGAACGTAAGGTGTTCCAGTTGCCGAATTCGTAATATTTCTGGCCGTATATCTAAAGTATCCCAAATAGTCACTTTCTGTTATTTGACTAACTTCATTCATAATCATTTCAGGTTAATGTTAATATTATTAGCCAATTTAGCTCGAATACCAGATTTTATTTTTGACAATTCATTTTCAATTGGATTCAACATATATGAATAAGGAGAAAGAAAATGGAATGAGAAATGATATTTTTCAGTTTTTGAATTTTTGCTGAGAATGAGCTCTTGCATTGTCCAATATAAAAAAATGCATTATGTATTTTCTGAACATTTAAAACATGATTGCAGAGCTCTTCTAAATACTCTTCAAAAACATTAGAATTTACTGTGGTTTTGCTAATCACTCTACATTAACTCATTTTCTTCATTGACATAGCGGCATTCAAAGACATTGATCTACCTCGAGTTGTAGGGACCAAGGAATTAACTCTTGTTCTTATTTTGGATCTCACATATTAACGTTGCTTATGAAGATTAAAAGAAGATTCATCAATCTCTGAA
>MQRK01210967.1:16442-40899 GCA_001938485.1 Girardia tigrina | reverse complement strand
AATAATTGGAGTCAGATCAAAAGATTAAAGATTATTGATTGAGAATTATTGATAAAAGATTATTGATCAAAGAATAAAGAATAGAGATTTACGATTAAAGATAAAGTTTTAAGATTTGTATTTTAAAAAGTGAATAATGGAAATTAAAGATAATTTTTAATTAAAACCCCAACAAACATATCTTCCCCTAATGGAAAGATATTGTCCCCAATATCAATTTAAAAAGGAAAAAAAATAACAATAAATTTAACAATAATTTTATTAAATTATAATTTCAATGGAATATTTGTTTAGAGTTTCTTTCAGATCATATCTTCTAATTCAAGACGTGTCCATTTTCCGATACGTATTGAATTTCGGAGACGGCCGCCCTGAATGTTTCTCCGTGGACCTGCAATTCCGGTAAGATATTGTTTCTTGGCTCGGGTGGGATATCACAATGTTCAAAATTTTGTATAGTTAGATTTTTATTTATTGACTTTGGTGGTATCTCGAAATGTTCCATATTCTGTATTGTCAATTTAGTTTTTACTTTATTTGATTTTTTGTTTCCTTCAGGTTTTTCTGAATAATTTGAGGTTGATGGCATCAATGCATTGAACGTTGTGATTGAAACATCACCACTTGAAGCGCGTCATCATCAACATCTTGAGGAATCACAAGATTTTCGCATAACATCCAAATCAACGTCATTCTGCCATGTCATGATCACATTCTCAATTGGCTCTCTTTGAATTGATGGTGATTGACACAAGATTGCTGGTACTCCAGACTTGAATTTCTTCGGTTGAGAATGTTCAACATCTCCAACGATGTCTGGAATTTTCCATCGCAAATCTTCGTGATTAAAATGAATGTCGTCAATATAAGAATCTTCAATTGTTCGATATAAATTCATAATGGCTTTTGTATCCTCAAATGAATTATGTTGTCCTAGTTGTTGGATTTCTATCTTCAAGATTGAAGCCGCCAAAGTTTGGAGTTTATAAAATTCTCCACCGCCTTTTGGAGAAAGATTGAATTTTTCCTGAAATGTTTTTGCACCAACCAGATCACGAATGCCCAACAGAGATTGTTTGTCAATGCAGAGGTTGTTCAGCTCCATTTGGAGATCGTGACCAACCAAGATTTTACCACGGACCAAAGATTGAATTTTTTTCAATGCCTCATATTCGTCCATTCGATTTCACAAGTGGATTTCTTTCAACCCATGAACCTGATCTGCCAACTTTATTATTCGATGTCTCGGAGTAATTAAGGTATCCAGAACGGTTTTCCCATAACCGTTTAGAATTGAAATTGACAATGGAGCCTTGGATCCATCTGCCATTTGGCAAGCGAATTCTCCATCCATAAAGAGAAGGTAATCATTTATTTTGTCCATATCGATTCGTTTTCTTATAAAACTATTTCTTTGCTTGTAGTCTTCTTCAGATGGATTATATTGTGATCCTTCCAGACTCCCGCTATCTTTCCAGCGCTTTGGATTGTAATGTTTCTGGGGGTATTTTCTTAGTTCAATTGCGACTACCGCTGGCTCGGTTACTGCTCGGATGCACAGTTCCATATCCTTTGGTGTGATTGCCCAAGAAGTGAATTTGGATATTTTGTTCGAAAGTAGCCGATTCCTTCCGAAGATGAGGATTGTTTCCGAAATAACGTGCAACTCGATCGTCCCGTTATTCATTCCAGTACACAATTCTTTGATTGTTTTTGTTGTAGAACTTGATAATTTCTCCAGATATATCTCCATCTCTAGATCGGTGGTTCGAAGAATATTAGGTATGACGAGGTTGTTGGAGTAGCGGCGATGAGATTTTCCGGATTTACCGAGGAGAAGATTTCCAAATTCTTCGTAGACCTCCTGACATCTTGGCTGAATGTTGCGGAGAAGAGGTGGTGTCATTTAGTTAGTTTGTTTTATATTGATTTTGAAATAATAATAATATTAAAATTTTAAACTGGCGCCATATAATTTTAAAATATTATTTATATTAATTAATAATTTGGGATCCTCCAATTGTTTTACAGTAAAATAAAAGTAAAAGATTACATGGTTTAACAGATAAAGTTAATAAGGATGATCACAATATAAAGCATAATTGTTTAAGTCAAAATTATGTCAAAATGTAACTGTACAAACATGCAATTTACTCACAATTACACCAAAGTTGACCGTTCTCCAGGATGTCCACTTGAAAGAGGTTCTTGGTTCCCGATCATGTTTTCTTTTTAAGGATCATCAGACATTGTATAATAGACATTGTTAATAGAGCAATGATGATGAAAAATAATATGATTAAAACAAAATAATAGTTATAATCAAAATTAAGAATTGTATTGTTTATAGTTTTTGATCTTTCTTTGAATGATTTGTGCTCTGATTTTTTGATTGTAAGGATACTAATATTCGATTCATTTCTGGAGGTTTGATTATCCTTTATAAAAGTTTTAATAGGAGTTTTGATAGTTTCTTCTTCCACGAATCCATTGATTACGTACGACATCTTTGTGAGAATATTGAAATTTTAGAAGAGTTTCTTCATCTTGAAAGTTTAACATTTCAGCCTCTGATTTGAAGTAATTTAAGGTAACTTGTTGTTGAACTGTCGAAAAAGTATTGGATATTACGACTTGTTCATTTGTATTTGATTTTCGGTAAAAATATAGTTTGTCTTTTGGGTCATTTACAATTACTTTATTTAATTCTGTTGACAATTTAATAATACGAGTTTCAATATAAAAAGGAATCATTTTTTTACTATCATACCTTAGATTATTGTGTAATTGAGCTTCATAATATATTAAATTTGAAAGTATAGTTTTGATCCATTGCAAGTTCATCGATAATTAGAAAAGGTTTTGAATTTGACAATGTTCGTGAAAATGATCGTAATCCTCTTGAATATTGAATTAGAACTTTTTCGAGTTTATTCAGTTTGCTGGTAATAATAATTTTTGACCAAGAAGGTTCTATCGAAAGTAAAGTATAAACATCTTTTGTCCAAATTTGCATGAACATTATAAATTGAGATTCCAAACCCAAAACTTTTGTATCTTCCCAATATTTGATTCTAAAATCATATTGTTGATTTACATTTAAATGTCGGATTATCACAATTTTTTCTTTATTATTTAACATTATCTGTCCTAACTTCTCACCTTTACTATAATGAAGTTGAAAGGTTTCATTAATCGAACATTGACATTGCCAAATTAATGCATTGTAAGATGAATAGACTCGTAATTGATTTAAAATAGGCAATTCAAATTTTGCTGGGAAATAATTGATATCCAATGCTTGAGATAGGGGTAAAGAGAACCAACAAATCCAAGGAATAAGTGATAAATAATTACAGTGTTTAGTTTTCCTTGAAAAGTTAATATTTTGTTTAAATGCATTGTTTTGTTTCTTGTTTTTGAATCGCAAATTATAATGGGATTCTTCAACTTTTTGAACCTTTTTACATCGATTAGCATGTACCATGATTATTTCAGCATTTCTATTATTAACAGCCTGCAATTTTACGTTTGTTGCTGTTATTCCACAAACACGATAAGGTCCTTTATATGGTCTTTGTAACTTTGGAGATAAACCTTTTTTGGATTCAGGTTTGTTTAAATAAACTAAGTCTCCAATTTTTAAACCATAATCTTTAGCTATTTTATCGTAAGCTTCTTTGTATTCCTCTTGAAGACAGTTGATTTTTAATCCGGCTTTTTGCCAAGCTAATTGCATCCTTTCTTACATTAAAGTTTTATAGTCGGGAACTTCCATAAGATGAGACTTTGGTTGTTCATAATTTAAATCAATTGGCATATTATTATGACGAAGGTGCATTAGGTAAAATGGTGTTTCGCCAGTTGCAGGATGAACAGCATTATTGTAAGCATATACACAAGAAGATAAATGAACATTCCAGTCAGTTTGACCACTGTTGACATAAGAAGAAATCATATTTAATAAAGTACCATTAAATCATTCTACGAGACCGTCCGTTTGAGGATGATAAGGACTGGTATTTAGTTTAGTTATTCCGAACATATCGGTATCACTCTTGAAAAATTCGCTTATAAAATTCGAGTCTTGATCAGTTAGTAATTTCATCGGAGTTCCATAACGAAAAATTATTTCTTCCACAAAAACGTGAGCTACTGTTTCTGCCTTTTGATTAGGCATTGGGTTAGCTACTGCCCATTTCGTTAAATAATCGCAAAAGACTAAAATATATATATTTCCTTTAACTGTTTCTGGTAATGGACCGACAATGTCCATTGCACATAATTCCATAGGTACTAAAGGTACAGACATTGATTTCAATGGAACTTTAATTCTTTTACCTGTGTTTTTTTCTGGTTAAACAAACTTGACAAGTATTACACCACTCCTTCACATCTTGTTCCATCGTTTCCCAATAATATTTTTGTTTTAATCGAGACAATGTTTTTCTTGGAGATAGATGACCTCCTAAAGCTCCGTCGTGATAGTGAAGCATTAATATTTGTTGATGATTCTTTAGGATAACTAATAGTTCATTTTGACCATTAAAATATTTCAATATACCTTTATGAACGAAATATTTTTTGCCTTAATTAATTAATTGTTTTAATTGACTCATATTTTTAATTTGAGGGGCATCTTTTATGATCTTTTTAACAGTTTCATCTTTTAATTGATCTAAACAACATCAGCAATTTTCAACAATTTTCAAATTTCAACATCAGCAACGTCTCTTACTGCTGATATTACAGTATTTGGAAGTATTTCTTCTTTATTTAACTCATCTTGTTGATCCATTCTCGATAATGTATCGGCATTGACATTTCCAGTTCTGTAACGAATTTGAATATTATATTCTTGTAATTTCAATGCCCAACGTATTAATTTAATATCTATGGTTCATTAACCATTGAAGTGGACTATGATAAGTGTGAAGGACTCATGTGAAAAGTTCATCCTTTAAATTTTTGAATAAATAATTTTTTATAAATAATATTTGAAATAAGTAAATATTTAAAATCAAAAGTTTTCTAAACTTTTCTAAACTAAAATCAAAAGTTTTTCTAATAATGTAAAATATATCGTAATTAATTTTAAAAAGTTATGTTCGCGAATAATCGAATTTTATTTGTAGTGTAAAAAAAACTTAAAATGAAATTAATTGGGAAATAATGAATTTTTAAATAATTGATTAAAAAAAATATATATAAATACAATGATAAAATGGGTAATAATTTTAAAATTTATTCTAAATAGTTTTGTAAAAAAAAATTAATTAAGACTTTTATCATTAAGGTATCATAAAAATAATAAAATTTGCAAATATTGAAAAAAATAAAACGTTAAAATCTTTATTAATTAGAAATGTTTAAAAAAAAGAGAAATAACATTAAACTAATTCTAAAATAATAAAATATCATTATAATTAATTTAGTAAAAGTATGACTACAAAATTTTGTTGGTTTTTAATTTAAAAATAAGGATGTAAATTTTCAAATAAATAGAATTAAAAATTTTCAATTTTAATATAACTTATCAGTTATTTATATTTATAATTTCATATTTTTATATAAGAATCTGGTCATTAAGAAAACGATAGAAAGTTCCTCTACAAAATTTTTTATTAAAAACAATTTTTATTACAACAAAAATTGTTTGAATAATTGTTAATTGTGTTATTAATAAATTTTTGGTGTTATGAATTCTAATATTGATCAAGAACCCAACAATCAGTATATAGAATAATTTCATTACCATAAAGGTATTGTCTAAAAGTTTCTACTCCATAGACGATGGCTAAAGCCTCTTTTTCGATGGTAGCATATCTCTTTTCATGTGGTTTTAATGATCGACTTGTATATACCATAACGTGGTCCTTTTCACCTTCGGATTGTTGTCCAAGCACTGCTCCAATTACATACCCGCTTGCATCAGTCATTAATAGAAAGGGTTTTGACATATCTGGACATCTCAAAATAGTTTTACTTATCAATTTCTCCTTTAAAGTTTCAAAAGCATCCTGTTGCTGTTTTTTCCAAATAAATTTATTGTTTTTCCGTAATAAAGAATTTAACGGATTTGCTATATGTGAAAAATTTTTGATAAACCGTCTATAATAACCTGCTAATCCAAGAAATCTTTGTAATTCTTTTACGTTTTTTGGAATAGCACAATTTTTAACTTTAGAAATATTATCATCATTGGGTTTAAGACCATCTTTTGATATAGTATGACCCACATAAGACACTTGAATTTTTCCAAAATCACATTTTAAAGGTTTAATTTTTACACCTGCTGCCTCCAACCTTTCTAGAACTTTTTCTACATCATAAAGGTGTTCCTCAAAGTTTTCTGAGAAGATTATCATATCATCAATGTAGACTACTACATCTTAATTAAGCTTTCAATTTTTTCTCAACTTTTTTACTTTAGCACACCAATTTTCAGCTAGGTAAACTACATCTTTTCCTGGAATATTCAAAGCCAAATACATTTTTGGTATATTTAAATTTTCTTTTCTATAATACATGGCAAACTTTTTTAATAATTCTTTTATTTTTTCACCAAATTTTGTTACTTCATGAATTCGTGCCACCAATTTTGGCTTTAACAAACTTACTAATCTTTCTGAGACTGTGAAGGTATCAATTTCCTTTAATAAATCAATAATTTTTTGATCATTGTAGAATTCATTCTTAAATTCATTAATAAGACTCAATGTAATTTCTTTTATACGTGTCTCTGTTTCCAATTCCAATTTTAATTCAAGACTTTTTTCCTGTATTTTAACATCAACCATATTTTTCTGAGAAGGTAAGATACCATAATCAATTAAATATTCTCCATTTTCTAAAATCTGATCATTAAAAGTTAACATAATATTCTTACTTTGCATTTTTTATATAACTTCCTCCATTAAATCTTAAACCTTACTCTGCAACGATAACTCAACTAAAATAATTTCTTTTCCACTTTTCAAAGACTAAACTTTGTCTCAATTCTTTTCCGAAAATTCGCATCATTTCCTTAGCTTTAACATTAGAATTTTCACTATTATATAAATGATGTGACAATAATTTTATTAAATTTTCTTTTCTCTCTATATTTGAACTGACTTTCGAGATTTTTCCAATATTTTTAAATAATTTGTTCACAGCTTCTTTACTCAATTCTACTTGATTTGATACTCTATTAATGAGAATTCTTATTTTATCTAATTCTAAATCATCAACCTTTGTACATACACGTTTATCATCAATCATAATTTCAGTTGCATTTTTACTTATTTCATGATGTCTTTTCCTTGAATCATCTTTACTAGCTGATTTCGTTAACGTATCTTAAAATAGTTTAAAATATAATTTGATTAAAGCTCGAAATACTAAATTTGCGTTCACAAGACTCTATATATATATATATATATATGTATCCATGGAATTTAGAAACCTATTTTTCAAGGCCTTTTATTTAATCTTTTTTCTCCAATCTTCGCACACTTACTCATTTTCGATGACAATAAATGACAATATAAAAATTAGATCGAAAAAAACTTTTTAAATTCCCAAAATTGGAAAAATGAAAAATTTGGAGTTCCAGAAAAATATTAATTGAAAGATGTCTGTGATAAATTATAAGTAGTTTATATTCATTTTTGTTGTATTTTTTTTAATTAAAATTTTTAAATTTTAAAAACTTTGTTGGTAAAGTAGAGTTCTGTCTGCATAAAGAATGGATATAAAAAATTAAATTTTTTGATTTACTAGCTTCCCTTCTTTTTATTGGCTTATTTTCTATATATCTATACAGTTTTCGTGTTCCCTCCTCTTGACATTTTTGTTAACTGCGAGCCCCCATCCGTTTTTTAAGTTCAACGGCAACTCTTATGCACTACTTATTCCTTTCAACAATTGTTCACTATTTGAGGGAACAGACGCGCCTCCTCCGCGCACATCAACAAGTTGTGTGTGCTTTGGAGCGCCTTCGGGTTCAAACCAATAAAGAGTATTGCCCGACTGGTAGTCTCCATGTCCAAAGGGATTGATATTGTTTCATGTTATAACTAAGTATTTTGTTGTGTTAGTTTATTGATTAAATCGGATGGAGAGAGCCTTCAGAAAACAAACATCAGACGACCGCGTGCCCCTTGCATGCTACAGGCTGCCAGCGTCACCTCCAAAAGGTTCTTCGTCCCAGTCATCCATATTCTTTAATATTTGAATCTTTTATCACTCTCACGACCTTATATAAATACTTCTCTTATTCGCCCATCTTTGGTATTGTTACACACAATGGCTTTGTGCGAGTTCATTCGAACTTATGTTCTCATTAGTCTACGATTGAGCGACTTCTGCTCCCGTATAAATTCATATCCCAATCGACATCATCATTCTCGTCTCTAGATCTGATTTTAGGCTCACATTATTTTATGCTTTTCTGCTTTTAGAGTCACATCATTTTATATTTTCCCGAGTTTGATACGTGTCGTCCTACTAATGTGTTATTTTATCATTATTTTTATTCGTGATCTCAATGCGGCTTTAATGTCGGAATGGTTAATTATTGTAGTAGTAGTGCTAAGTTTGGTCTATATCGCTCCGAACAAACCACCAATTTGTACATACGAAAGTTGGAACACAAAAGTTTGACTTGCATATGCGAAAGATAATTCACAAAATATTACTACAAAATATTACTACTACAAATGTGACTTAATTACGCCGGTTAATGAACGAGACAAAATGGTTAAGTAAAGCAGTTAATTAAATGAAATAATTAATTGGAATAATAGAAGAATAATTATTTATATAAATGGGTCGACTAAACGAACTTTGCTAAGAAGTTTTAATAATAGAGGATTGTTGTAACAAATTGAAGCTCCCATCATTATATTGCTTAAACTATGGCACTTTCTGTTACTGAATTGTCCGACAGAAGTGATCATCTGGGCCCATAGAGATGTCTTCGGACTCCAGGATACACAAAACGCATTCGATTTCTGATTTATAACATCGATTTTGTTTTCTTTCACACAACACAGTGAGACCGTATCGTTCAAAACCATTAAAAAGGACTCTCTCATTTGGATGCCACTGCAAATCGACTAATTGGCTCTCGGTACTCGGGTTATATTCACAAAAAATCGATTCTTCACTCTCCAGCAGTGACCTCTCGACATGGAACAGCCCGACAGTCGTCAATCGACCATCATCGGTCACCAAGGCGACCAGCAGAATCAATTCATTGCAATTGAACTCGATCCAGGCGACATTCAACTGGAATTTGATCGACAAAATCGGATCGACACTCACGAATTTGTCTTTCAAGTCGACCGATTTAACTCTCGCTCTCTCGTACGAGGAGATATAGCAGAAATTCACATCGTTGTTAGAGATCGACGCCAATAATCCGGCCCGACAATCGATTGCATTATATCGGATGTTTTTCGTGTATTTAGTCGATGATGGTTTGAATGGATGAAGCGTTTGAAATTGTAATTTTTCAGACATTTCATAAATATTTCGTGAAAAAATTGCAAGGCCGACTAAATTCGCTTCCGGTAATTTGATACCGGTTTTATCTGTCAATAAAACATTCGAAGAACTCGAAAATAATCGTTTATTTAACATAATTTACAGAACACAGTTTACACTGAAGGTCATTTGATATTTATTGATTTCATTTTTATACATTTAAACTGTTACATGTTAAATTTATTTCTTAAATGAAATATTTAACATGAAAAAATATAGATAATTATTTGTTTAAATAATATCTATTTTAAAAGTATTTGTTATTGAAAAATAAATTTTAATAGATTTGTGATTCGTTGTTACATAAACAACATTCCAGAATCTCAAATTCCAGTAAAAATTGACACAAAGAAAACAGAATATTCAGATAAAATTGAAAAGTCAAATATTTTTATTTAACATATAATAAAATTTTATTAACATATAATCAATTTTTTTTCTTTATAAAATAAATATATTTTTATTACTCGAATTATTAAAAACTATACATTTAACTATATATTTAATCAATTCATAACACTTTCGTTGTTTATCACCTGTGATTATCGTTTCTATTTATCATTTTGTTATTATCATCTTGCTACTTGTTCAAATCAAATTAAATTTACAATTAAAATTAAAATAAATAAACTAAAAGAAGAGTGAAAGAAAAGTAAAATTAAATAAAAAAATAAGAATTGATTAAAATAAGATTCATGGTGCCATAACTAAATGAAATATCCAGCCACTAGATTTATCTGCTACATTACTCACTATTTCACTCTGATTACATATTTTATCCATACAGTCATTTACACTAATCTGCCTAACTCTCCTATCTACACTATTTACATGAAATGTTGCACCCCTCAGTCAAGACTCGTCTCCCTCAGTTCCCTTCCAACCAGGAGATCAGGGTTACTCCCATCCATCCTCACAGCGACTCTTTTGGCAACTAACAAACGTGTGACGATCATGGGCTTCTTAAGTGATTTACAATTTTCATTTTGGTTATGGTTGTTCGTCGTAACGTTCATTTTTATTAGGTAAAATTCAATAATAAACATTAAATAAGAATCAGATTAAATGGGATTAAATAAACTATAATCGTTATATAACATTACAAATAAAATAAAAAAATAGAATTCATTGCCAATAATAAGCATTAAATAAGAATAAAATTAAGTAAGACTAAATCAGATTAAATGAACTATATTAATCAGTATATAACATTACAAATAATTAAAAAAATAAAAAATAAAATAGAATTCATGTCCACATATAATTTATCTTGATTGCCAATAAAAGGGACGCCAATAATGGTTTCAGAATGGACTCTAAATCGTACTTTGGATAGTTGCCAAATAAATTATACCAGGAAAATATCAATTGAAATTGTGTTCGAAAATTATATGACAACAAAATTGTAGAATAAAATTACGGCAATAAAATGTATGCGAGTTAAAATGTACAAAAATGCATCTAATACTTTGTGAAATTCGTGCACAACTCTTTCGGGTATTTATACCCTACACGATGTGCATCTATCTCGATGCACTATCCGCAATTCACGGATACGCCATCTACAATTATTGCAGACTACAATCGTCATGTCGGTCTAAATACAAATAGTGCATGTCGTTGTTGCTCGCTCTACATGCATTCGCGATGTTTATGAATTTGGACAGAATGAAAGGAGGTGAAGGGGTATTGCGTGTCTGAAATTCGTGCATCCTGTTTGCCGATTTGGCAAGTTTCATTATTCTCAAGTCAAATTGTCACAGTTGTTTATTCAGAATGTTCATTCGGGACCTACCGCGAAAATAAACAGACAGTGGATTCCGTGATTCATACTGAATCATCATGGTAAAGTTTTTTAATTAATTAAGACTTATTAATTAACTTATTTCTGTTTTACAGAGTTTTAAAAGGATCAAATGCCTGCTGGATTCGAATGTATGGACACGAGGCAGCGTTCTTAGAGCCCCTCTCCTGTTCTGTGCTCCAGCGCGTTCAGAACCTATCTAACACTAACGGGGATAGTCGAGTTTGACTATCCTTACAAACTCTCAATAAGGTTCTGTACGTGCAGGACATTGGGCATGGAGACGGGTTCTTGGTGAACTAGGGAATTATATTCGTATCGTAACACAGTAAAACCTGTACTTCCGACCACCTGTCTTTTCAGACCACAAATTTACGAAAAGATTTTTCTTCCGTAACCATTACCAGTTGCGTTTGGAATTAGTTTTCACAGTTAATAGTTTATTTTAGTTTCGTCGTCGTTGTTCCCCTTCTACTGTGGTAGGGTATAGTAGAATATGGCATCCGAATAGTGGATAGAGAGATTATTAACGAATAACATTGAGAGATGATGTCGTTCGAGAACGTAAATGCCACATCATCGCATATCCAAATGATTACTGAGATCCGAACGAAGTTGGAGAAAAGTTCCATTAACATTATCGTAATTAGAGAAAAATCATCCGATCAATTGAAAAGAAACACCAACCAATTACACGGAGTCGGCCGTTGTTGGGATCGCGGCTGTCGTCAGCGTATGTATGAGAGGGAACAATTTCCGGAATGCCCAACTGAAGTTCAAGATTCAGCAATGTTTCATTTATTGCTCAGTTCCTACAATCAATATGCCCTGGGAATAGCAAATACGTAATAGCAACAACTGCAGCCTAACTTACAAACGCGTCACCCTATCTGGACAGTACGATTCCGTAAATACAAAGACCTGGAAGTGGTTTCAGAACAGGCATGCATTAAACGTTCATGTATAATACGTTCTCCATAATACAAGAAAATTCCCTATCATGTACTAGGGAACTTCAGTATACGTATTTTAAAGCATTTTATATTTTTAAATTATTTTTTTAAATTACCCCTTTTTACATAAAATAAAATTATATTTTTAGTTCAATTACGTTTTTAGTTCAATTATACAACTTTTAAATTCCCTTTCCATTTCGTGAAAATGGACTTTTTTAAAAATAAGAATAAGTTATATTGCTTAAAAAATTGAAAACTATATTTTTAATTGTTTTCATTTAATCCCTTTTTTATGAGAGTTAAATTTATTATTTCCCAAAAATTAAATTTTGTGTTTCAAGTAAAATTACAATTTACTTTACTAATAAATCTATTTATTGGTTTTATGTTCACATTAAAAATTAATTTTACATAAATTACTTTTTTACTCTATTTTATAAAAATCTCATTTTAACCTAATCTATAAATAGAAATGTACAAAATTGAATTAATAAATTGATTAGATTTCAAATTCGAAAATTTTATGAACTCAAAAAAGCTACTAACAATTGTTTTCTTGAACTTCACTGAAGTCACACAAATGGTCCTTGTGACATTCATAAAATTGATGATAGTCACCACTACTTGCATTTTGACATATAGGGCAAATGTAATACTCACATCTATTGAACACTTCTCTATAGTACCGTTGCATTGTATCATGACAATTTTGCGTATTGTGTAAATTGGCTACACAGCATCTGTATAATGGACATTGTTGAATTTTCGTTGGAATTTTCTCTTGAATTATTTGTGACATTTATTGTTGGAATATATTCTTTTTCGAATTGGTGAAAGGAACATGGTGTTGATTATGATCATTGGAAAATTCTTCAAAGCTGGATTTGCATACTACTTCACATTTTGGACAGATGAAATACTCAATTGAATTAAATATGTATTTACATTAATTGTAGAATTTGCAATTCTAAGAAAATACAAATTAATAAATTTACGGAGCTACATTAAAAATTAACCATTTTCGTATGTGAATTGTGAAATAATGACGAAATGCCTTGATATCACGATATCTCATATCATTTATCATATTTATTTTAATTGATGCATTAAAACAAAGAGACGTGTATAACAAAATTTATTAACACAACAATACAACTTGCATCAACAATTAAATAAAATGAATTTCTGACAATTTCCATATTGGATAATTTTTGCCATCGCTTTCTTTTCTACATTGTATGCATATTTTAATAAATGCCATAGTATAATTAGACAAGTCCATTGTTTGTTTTTCATTACCCATAAAATCAATGAATTTCAATCCATCATCTGAGCAAAAATATTGTTCTCTATGTTCACTCAGCTTCCTTTCTGGTCTTGTTCCTACTTCTTGTAGGGCAATATTCAAAATATCATAATTGCGATCACTAGTGTCCTTTACATGATAGCTAAATTTTCGCTTTCAAATTATTTGAACGAGTATGTAGTAGATATAGATTCTTGTGGTAAGAATCTGGTGGAGTGTTACATGTTAAATTCACTATGACAATTGATATTGGTGTCACCGATCGATGATTCGTCCTGGATTCCGCATTCGATGACCTCGGGAATGTTGGCAAGCCGGGGTTAATCTCATTTAAATTTGATTGGCGTCGGGAGTAGAGTGACATACTGAGCACAGAGAAGCAATGCTGGATCGCTGTTTGAAGGCCAGTCCGTAAGCGGCGAATCGATATTTGCTCGGTTCCGCGATAATGGACCGGTGATTGAAAACTGGTTTGGGAGCGATGAAGCGGGAGTTGCTCGATTCCGCGATGATAAATCGGTGTTCGTAAACTGGTCATGAGCGGCGGATCGGAATTTGGTTGATCCGAGTGTACGCATTAGAGGTTGATCGGCGAGTGGTGATTGAAACTGTGGAAAATTTCACCGTGGCCGGGAGTTGTGGGTAACCCATAGGCGAGAATGAACTCAGTGCGGCAAGTGGGACCGCTTCTGACACCATTTTTTGTGTATGAAAAATAAAAAAGAAAAAAATTCTTATCCACAAAAAATTGATTGAATTCAAAAAACTGACAAAATTGTGTTTATTAAAATAAGTTTGTTGATTGAATTTTTGATTGCGGTTTTTGTTAAACATTTATTTTCGGCCCCCGGTTGCGAAGATTAACAAGATGGGGGGCATAAAAAAATACTAATTAGATTAAAAAATATATATTAAAGAAAATTAATATATCAAATTCAGCCGGGTGGCATTAAGTAAATTACTTTAAAATTTACTAAATGTATGTATGAGAAAATTGTCATTTGTATTTGTTTAAAATAATATGTGCAAATTATGAATGTAAATGATTGGATTTTGTGTTGTATGTGTCAATATGATTGTAGAATTGTGTGTGTGTGTTGAGGGACTAGGTGTTGTATTTGGTCACAAATTTCCATGTTAAAAAAAATGTGTTTTGAAAAAATAAATCGATGATTATGATTATAAATAGTTATGATTATAAAAAACAAATATTAAAAATAAAAGTTAAAAAGGATCTTTTCTATTGTTTGAAACACGATTAATCGATTTAAAGAGCAATAATGATGAAACAATCGATTAAAGCAGATAAAATGTCAAAATAATTTCAAAAATAAATATACATCGCTTGATGTCGATAAAATATTTTATAGGGCTCACATTTCTATTTCAAACTTTTCGTAAAAAGTGCTTTCTAATGCCGATTCGATAAGTGGTGAATCGTTTGGTCTCTTTATTGGAGACCATCGTTAAATTACTCTATTAATTCTATCAATAAATTTAAATCAGAATCAAGTAAAAGAAGGGCAGAAGTTCTTTTTGGTTCTCAGTATTAAGTGGAGATACGGTTTCCGTTACATAGCTTTTACAGAAAACACACTCACAAGTTCTATTCACCACGAAAATCTTTTATGAAATATTGGTGACCTATTTCATCAGAGAAGTTAAATACAGATACAATACAAAAGACGGAAATCTAGGTAGAGACCCGAGAAAGAATTGAACAAAATCCAATTAATCTTTTGTTGTAAGAATAAACAAATAATTTGTTTAACCTCCTAATTTAGGAGGTCACTTATCTGCCAGAAAAACTCTTTCAAGATTAAAACAAAAATATTACTGGCCAACAATTGAAGAGGATGTCAAGCAATGGTGTCAAAGTTGTAAAGTCTGCTTAACAAGAAAAAATACTGGTAATAAATTTCAAGTACCATTAAGACCGATGCCAGGTACCGTCAGCACCAATGGAATTTCTATCGATGGATGTCGTAGGACCACTACCAGAAACCAAAAATGGAAATAAATATATTTTAGCTTTTTGTGATTATCTATCGAAGTGGTCAGAAGCGTTTCCTATCCCTGATCAGAAAACTAATACGATAGTAAAAATATTTGTTGAAGAGATTATCTTTAAATATGGAGCCCCAAGAAAACTATTAACAGATCAAGGAGCAAACTTTAGGAGTGAAATGATGAAAGAGACCGCAGAAATTTTTTTGAATTGAAAAGTTAAATACAACAGCTTATCATCCACAAACAAATGGTTTAGTTGAACGATTTAATGGTACACTTTTGAATCTTTTGACCTCTTATACGAGTAGTAATCAGGATGATTGGGATGAACATTTAAAATCTTGCTGTTTTGCTTATAACAATGCAGTAAATTAAAGCACTGGCGAGATACCTTTCTATTTAATGTACTTTAGAGAAAATAATATGCCGATAGATTTAAATTACAAACCACCTATATCGCAATATATGGATAACCCTGATTATAAAAGAATCATGTACGAGTGAATGCAAGAAGCCTGGAAAAGAGCCGGTTTAAATATTAAATATAGTCAAGAATCATATAAAGAAGAATACGATAAGAAAACAAAAGAACATGATTTAAAGATTGGTGATTTAGTTTATTTGCACAAACCAGAGTCAAAGAAAGGTTTATCGCCAAAATTACAAAGACCTTATAAAGGACCGTTTAGAGTTTGTGGTACAACAGATACTAATGTGAAGTTACAATCGGTACATAATAAAAAAGCTGAAACTATTATTGTTCATATTAATGGTTGTAAAAAGGTTCAAAAAGACGAAGAACCTAGATATAACTTAAGATCAAATAAAAAGGAAAACAGTAATGAGTCAAAAGTAAAAGTAGTGAATAAAATTGGTCGGTGTAACGCTTTGTCCATCATTCCGTGGATCTTGTGGATCTCTACCATTGTCAAATGCTTTTTATATCAATCTTCAACCAGCAAAAACAGAGATGAAAACTCCTAATCAATTAAAAATTTAATCTTCTTCGAACTTAATAACTTTTGAATGTTTATGCTCCGAAACAGAAAAATATGAACTATCTTTTTCTCATCAAGGGGAAATTCAGACTAAAGTAGTAAACTCAAAGGTAAAAACAACAGAAATAAGAAATCTTAACAGCAATAAATCTTATGAGTTTCAAATCCAACATTGGACTGATTATTTCAAAAATAATAATAAACCCAATATTATTTATCAAATGATAGTGTGGACTCAGCCACAGAAAGAAAATGTTATTTTAGAACCCACATGGAGAAGTATTATAATCAGATGGAAACTCATTGAACATACCAGATTATTAGTGAAATATATTGTAAATTGTAGAGACTCTACCTTATCCAGTCAAAAACCCTTCATTATTATTGATGATCTACAAATTGGTAACACTTATACTATATCAAAAATTTTTCTTGAAGCCTATCTATATAATAATTTAACTTATTCTCGAAATATTTGGATGCCAACACATGAAAAGACATAAAATCCCTATAATAAATGAAACAAATAAAGTAACAATTAAATTAAATGGTAATAATATTCATTTTTCAAGAAATTCAAAAGAAAATGAAAAAGGTATAATCTATTGTATCTTCATGGGAATAACAAGAACAGTTGAACTGTCCATTTTCAAGTGATTACAGCCTGAGAGTTATCTTCTTGACAAACTGTTACCAAAAGATGCAATCAGATTCATATACTTTAAAGAAGATCAGGTGTAAAGAAATGTAAAAATATTTTTTTTGAAACTTTTGAAGACATTGAATGGGATTATATCTTATTTTGGGTATTAAGAAACATCGATGAGGAAACAAATTAAACGTACTCCTTTCAAAGAATGTTATAATGAAATTCTTAATTAAAATATAAATAAATATAATGCAAATATTAGTAAATTCACATGGTGTAAATGATTTTAAAGAACCAATTATCTTAAGATGAAATATTAAACGGTGATGATAAACAGTTAAACATAAAATATTTTTTTTTAAGGGAGAAGTGATCCGAAAAACACCATATAATAGTTTGGGTATGTATAAAACCCTTTTCCTTGAAGAAAATCACCTGTTCCGCCTCATATATATGTAAATATGTGTATATGTGCATATATATATATATAATTATTATCATAATAATTATTAAAATAGTTACAAAAATCTTATTATTATTATTGTAAAAATTATTTTTATTTAGTAATTACGTTTTTTATTATTATTTTTATTATTGCTATTTTTATTATTAGTATTTAAAATATAAAAAAAACGAAATATACTTTCCTTACACTTTTCCGACAATATCATTCTATCATTAAGCATTATCTTTTATGACATTAACAGCTGCTTCAAATCGCATCATAGCTCTCTCATAATCTTGAACTGCATGAAAAAGTGTACCAGCAGCAATTTCTAATTCGGGGTCAATGTCAAACTGATTTCGGTTAAGAGCCATTTGTAACTGTTGATCGATAATTGCAAATTTTCCAACATCGTCCAACATTGATAGACTGTTGGTCTGAGTTGAATATAAGGCATCCTGACCGACTGTAGCTAGATCGGAATATTTAGAGGTGGCAAGTAGCCACTGCTCCAAAGAAGCAATTGTAGCCGATAAATTCATTTCGTTGCAATGAATTCTAACCATTGATAGAAGCACTTCACGATTGGCTTTATTTAACTCTAGACACTTTATGCACGCAATAATAGCTTTATGATCCTGTTCATTTTCTGATATTCCTATAAATAGAAAAAAAAATTTTTAAAAAAAAAATAAAACTCACATACTTTAGAAATAATGGGAAAATTTTATCCTATTATATATTTCTCTGAAAAAGAAATGAATGGTTGGATGGATTCCCAAGAAAATTTTATCCTATTATATAGCTCATGAGTGGTTGAATGGATTCCTGACAGCGGGGTGATTAAATAATCTGACTTTAAAAGCGCCGCCGCATCATTGGGGGGACTCGGGGATGAAGCGACTTTGACGTCGCCATTCAAAAAATATAATGAATGGTAATTTCCCATTAAATATTCATTAATATTAGAGATCCATAATTTCAAAATGAAAATATAATTCTCAATATATTGTTGATTAATTCTCGATATAAGCCTCAAATATAATTTAAAAAATATATTAATAAAAATATAATTTAGTGTAAAATTCAAATATAATTATAATCTAGTCTAAAATATATTTATGTAAGTATATCTGCACATTTGAGATCAAATGATTACATAATTATTATACTCGATAACCTTATTTTTTTTATTTCAATAAGTAATTTATATTAAAACTCATATATCCTACATATCCCTTCAGGTGGAAATAATAATAGAGCAATATCGAGGACGATATTTTCTATTGGGGGAAGATTTGTTAGGGTTTCGAAAAATACATGTGAACACTTGATAAAATTTTATATAGGAAAAAATTTAAAATAATTCTTTTGGTAAAATTATTAATTTCAAATAAAATAATATTTAGTTTTATTTTAATATATTTTAAAATATTTTAATAATAATAATAAATAATTGTAAAATGATTAATAAATAATAAACAATAATTATTACTTCTATTAATACTAATACTTCTAATAAACAATACTTCTATTAATACTAATATGGATTAGGTAATAATAATAACTTTTTATTTTTATTATTTTTTCCTTCTTTTTTTTAAAAAATAGCAATAATTATAATACCAATAAAAAATTTTATGCTAAGAATATGTCACGACCCTCTCGAGTGCAAACATTTTTAAAAGCTCATGAGCCCCCAGTGATTTTTAAGGGTCAATCACAACCCACGTTAAATTTATTTCGATTCTAACGACATTGTATATAGTGTCGGACGCCAACTATCTTGCCAGACATCTGCCTAACAGTGCCAAGCTCAAGGGGCCTTCGGGTTCGGTTAAAGGTAGGATGAGCTATGGGCCCCCCACCTGGGTCAGCACCAATAGGGAATGATTTCAATTTACACAACTGTGTAATTCTCCGATAATTGCATCGCTTATGTCTGCATGTAGAGGTGTGAGATTTGTGACTTATCGTAAAAATTAGAAGTCATTATAAAGTCGTCGTCGGAATACTATTATAACTGGTCGCCTCATCTCTGTATTAATCCAGCTCCTTACGTTTTCTAGACATCTCTTCCTAGTACTCTTGTTTATAATGCTTTTCCTCATAATATTAAGTCCTATATTGTTTAGCAGAGGCAACTAATAACAACGGACATCTAATTCGTGGTTCTGTCATTAATTTTTACAGAGTCTAAGAGAAAATCCCTATCCAAATTTGCCGGTTTTCTCAGGAGACCTAATTTCAAATATTAACCATATCTTATAATTATTTATTAATTTAGTAAACGATGTTTGATATTTAATAACCAACCCAAACGATATTCGCAATTTTTAAAAATAGTAAATAAATATCATTTTATTCTAATCAATTTTAAACTAAACTTTAAGCTGATCGTTCTGACGTATCCAATGAAGACGTACAATAATCGCTGTTCAAATCGATTTTCTTGAAGGTGCGTTAATACGTCGTCTCAAGCGTCTATCAAAATTGTGCGACTTAGTTAAAAAATGACTTTTCTTTTATATTCTAGATATGCTATCCTGTTGTCTTTTTTTGTCCAACCAGATCTCGCTAACCGACTGTCTGAAATTTCTGCGATGCTGGTTGGTGGGGCTGGCAAGTGTATTTCTAAAACTTTTTTGAAATTTTAAAACTTTTTTTATTTTATTATAGGATCCAGTGCTCGTGTGTCTTTACACACTCCCGAATTTCTCCAACATGCCTGCTTATTCATGGATGATTCACATGGAATCATCAGCTGACGATTATTCTCGGATTCTAGGTTGACTCATGGTAAGATTAATTAATTATTCGATCTTTCAGGGGCTATAACTTTTCTCAGGAGGGTCCCACGGCTTCGCGGGTTCCGCCCATGGATTGTCTGCACGATTTTCTATCATGAGAGGGTAGGTTGACCCCTTAGCTCCATTGGATAATTCAGTAAGCGACTTTGCTTATTTTGTTTAATTTTTAAATTAATCTTTCCTCTTTAAAGGTGAATAACTTCTTTCAAGAATCAACCAGCGTCCCACGGGTTCTATTCAGGGGTCCGCCATGTGAGCGACTATACGGAGGGGGTCGGATGACCTCTCAGCTCCACAGGGTGTTTCGGTAAGGAACTTTATTATTTTTCGGATTCTTTTTAATTAATTCCTTTTCCTTTTAAGATCTATAACTTCTCTCTGTGACATGAAAATCTCCAACGGGCCATCACTCCGGGTCTCTCTCGTCATGTGCTGTCCGGGGAGGAGTTGATCTTCTTCTTTCGCCATCGGGTAATTTCTGTTGACTTTATCTATTTTGTTCACTCATATCATTGTTTTTAGTCCTTGCGCGACATCTACGGCTTTCGAGGGGATCGGGAATGAAACAACAAAATAAATTTTTTTTGTCATGGGTTTTAAAATATATGTATAAAATTTTGCCGACTTCCTTTCTTCCTGTGTGCTGAGTACTATGTTTGCGTGTTTGTGAGTATATTATAATGATTTAATGGATTTTCTGACCGCAACAAATATTTATTAAACAATAACAATAATAATACTGAATGTGATTACCCAAATAAAATAATTATTAGGATAATAATAAAATTTTTGTAACTATAATATTAACTATAAATTTATGAAAAAAAGCTCTAAGGATGCTTAGGTCACACGGGCCCAATAAAAATAAATAATACTAACTACAAATTTTTATTAATAAAGGTTATCAACTAAAATTATTAAAGTTTATTAATTAATTAGTCCATCCAAAGTTAATCTCTCTCATGTCTCCGTTCGATAAATTAATGTCTCCAGGTAGTAGATTTTGCCCATAGCTTCTATTTGATTTTGCGGGGTTATGTTTGCAATCTGCGTCGCCTGTTCTATCACCGCCGGTGTTGAGCTTTGAGTCCCGCGCTCAAGGTGTTTTTTTCCGGTGGGTTTGCGTTCCAACACTGATTACTAAATTCGCCTTAGTATTCTCCTTTTCTTCATCTTGATCACAAATTCCCTCCGTCAATGTCGCCATTAAATCTTCTTCTAATATTTCCACTAATGAGTCTTAATTTACCTCCAAGATTTTTAATTCTTCTTCCAGATTTCTTTTTCTTCTTTTTTCATTGATCACAAAAAAACTAGATAATTATTATTTTTTCAACTTCCCCCATACGAGGTACTCTTGAAAAGATAAAATAAAAATAAAAGATCAGAGAAAAAGCTGACTATGAACACCTTTGAAAAAATTAATCTTTGATACTACTTTTTAAAATGAAATTTGTGAAAATATTTTATTTTATTATTAAATTTTATATTATTCTTTAAACAATGAAGAGTTGACTTTACTATCACAAACACATATCGCTCGTTTTGGAACTTTTCACAACCTTACACAACCATAAAAAAAGTTTTAAATCATGTTTTTTATGATGTTCGTAATGTTATTAAGATAAAAGTGCATCAATGAATAAATGAAGGTAAATATTTACAAAACATCAATTGTTATCTCACGATTTACACCGCAGTAATCAAGTACATTTGGATTCCTTGAGGTTCAAACCGGCACAATCGACGCAAGCAATCCGACTGACTCTTGATCACAAAATATACAATCGATACTGAATCCCAATGAAAGTTTTTAAACCGAAAAATAGTTTGAACCTGTTTTGTTCTAAATTAATAAATAATAATAATATGATCTAAATTAATAAATAAATTTAGATTTTTAAGTAAAAAGTGATTATAATCTCTTGGTGTTGATAGACATGATCACTTGTAATGGATTTAGTTTCTTTATGTAAGATTTTTCCATCAGGTATAGATACCAAGTTTCGACTTTTTAGATCTAAAGAAACACCTTCCAACTGTTGCAAAACATCCATGCCAAGCAATAATGATTATGGGGAACTTTTTGAAATTAGTACGTTTGTTATAATATTCTGCCACCAATTTTTATTGACATTTGAACAGTTCCCTCAATAGCGAGATAATGACCCGTAACTGATTGTAACCTTTCCACACAAGGTGCCAAATTTAATTTTTCAGATGCCAGAAGCATCTTTTCATCAACAATTGTGACTGCTGAACCCGTATCAACTAAAGCTGTAATATATCTATCGTTTAATAAAACAGTTATTGTTAATCTTTTACCAAATTTAGTTCTCACAGCAAAAACATAATAACTTGGTAAACCCCATTGATTTATTATTTCAACTTCTCTTTTTTGTTTTTCCTCTGAATTGACAGTTTCCAGTTTTGGATCGATAGGTTTCATTTCCTTAAGTTGTAAAAATGGATAATAATTCGGTAATGGTCCAAAACTTGTCAGATTGAATGGTGCATTTGAATTTAACTTTTCTTGATTCTTTATCATTTGTAGCTGATTCTCGTAATCTTTCCACTCGCTTTAAGATATTGTTCATGCCGTTAAATTGCTATTACTTACAGTTTCATTTCCAATTTCACTTTTCTTCCATCACTTGTTACACTTGGATCACTGTTGGAACTATCTGAGACAAATTCAAATTGTACTTTTTTCTTTCCTTTTTAAACTTTTTACGACGTTTATTAATTTTCATTTCTGATTTTCATGTATTTATTTCTTTATGATGATGGTGAATTATAAAAAATTTTACTATCATATGAATGCATCCAATTATAAATTTCCATGAAAATTCCAAAATTGTATATAATCTATATGTTGATAAAATTTGAGAAATAACAACTTTGGATATCGTAAAAATTACATAAACTCCAATTAAACAAGCACAAGCTTGACCAAAAAATATAAATTTCCCCCATATTCTTTTCATCGTATTCATAGTGGCTCTTTGATAATGATCTATACTCAAAAAAATTATCATAGTTTACTTTTCCTACTCCATAAGGTAAAACAGTATCAATGATTTCATTCATAACTCTTTCTTTTTTCGAAGGGAATAAGAAATTTCGTCTTGAATCTTCAATTTCTTCTGGTGAATAAATACCAATTGTTGACATCTGATCTAAAGACGTAAAATTTATTAAATATTCTAATTTTGTTAAATCCAATTTTTCGATGCCTTTAATTTCTTTATTATTTGGTAACGATGAGTTATAGTGTCATATTAGAAGAGATTCACAAAACTGTCGTTCGTAATGTGAATCGAATCACTTTGTAGAACATAAAACTCATCTTATGAAATGGATATGGTTCTATCTTTATAACATAACCAATGATGAAGAACCTTACTCGATCGACTCATTTACGTGTGCTCACTAATCCGGATTTTGAGATGACGATTTGTGTCTCCGATGTACGAGTTTTGACACCCGTACTCTTCTTAAAAGCTCTAAATCCTTCAGAATATGGTATTTTATATATATGTGTGTTGGAGTTTTTAATGCTGGGTCTAATAAATTGAATTGACGTTGAAATAATTATATTCAAGCAAATAAATATTTCTGAGTTAAATCAACTTTATTTGAAGGTTGTGTTGCTTGTTCGTAGCTCGAACCCAGCTAAATAATTGATATTGATTGCAATTGAGATAAGTAACAAATATTATAAAAATTATATTTGATAATCACATGGTACACTCTTCAAAATATTGCACATAGACCTTTAAATAATGATTGAGGCTGAATAATTGAACTATTAATTAACAACTTTGTTTTGGGATAATTTTTGTGTTTGAGTTTTTGCTTGTTTAGTTAGTTGAAATTTTTTGAATTTTATAAACGGTATTTATACCCGATTTTGTTTATATATATATATATATATATATATATATA
>MQRK01210958.1:18752-28787 GCA_001938485.1 Girardia tigrina | reverse complement strand
CCAAAACTTGGCATATGATCCCCTTTCCACTGCATTCAATTGGTACCGTAGCTCTGATACCTTTGCTTCCGAACCATCCATCATCTGCAATGATTGAGTTACGTGGTCCAGTTTAGACGGTTCAACTACCGCCTTCGACAAGACTGTTTTCTAACGGCCCATATCGATTATTGCTCTCACGGTTCTTCCACCTACAATCGCCGAGATCGTTGACATAGTCGTGTCAACGCATCCAGGGCCCCACCCGCTCAGTAGTGAGGACCTGTTACTCGTTTCCCGCCGGTTTCTGCTCCGTGTTCCGGTACTCTCTGGCCATATGACCCACGTTGCCGCAATCGAAATATTTTTACTCCCGTGGCCATCCTCCTCTTGATACTCGGTCGGACGAATTCTGAGTGCGCCCTATCCCAGTGGTACATTCACGAGCAATGTACCCGCTCCCTCCGTATCGATAACATCGCAGCCCATTGATGGTTGATGAGTTCAGATCCGGTTTCCCCCTCGTTTGCGCGATTTCTGCGACCTCTTCATCGCCACCACGGGTCGCTTTGACATGTACTCGTGCCAATCTAACCAACCGATTCAGATCGTGATTCTTACCGAGCGCATCGACCTCGACAGTCTTCATGGCCACCTCAGGCAGACCATTTATGAACGCCTGAGCCACAAACGCTTCTCCTCCGCCTTCGCTGCCGCAAATTACGACCGACAGCCGCTTTAAGTCGGCCATGAAGAAGTTCACGCTCTCTCCGGGTTCCAGTCGCCGGGAAGCAAAACTGTCCCACGACAGTCTCAGGTTTGGCACAAAAGCTTCGCGAAGCGCCGCTGCGCTTTTATCGAAATCCGCTCGTATTGCTTATCCCAATCCCCTGAAGACGATTGCCGCCTCAACTGATAGCACCAGCGATAACATCGCTCGTTTGTCTTCGCTGAGCGTTTCTGCACATACCATAAACCGTTCGAGCCACACAGATATGTTCTCGTGACCATCGTACTGTGGCACTGTCTTCAGGGTTTTCATACTGCCGCGATAGCTTGTTGTCTAAATCAAAACAGTTAAGACGAGTGACACAAATTTATTTTTAAATAAAACTCCCGTTCGACGATCCACTGATTCAAACTAATGAATATTTATTTTCCTCGAATTACATTCAGTTTCTTAGTGTTAAAAATCTACTTCTCAAAGAAACTCTTGAATTCAATATTGTTTTGCCTCAAAAATTTCGCAATTCGTGCGCACTAGGCCTGAAAAAAAGTATATAGGAAATTTTTTTACTGATATGAAAAAATCATAATTTGAATTTTATAAACCCTTTATTGTTTTTCAATTTTTGATGACAACAATCAGAACAAAATTCGCAGGAACTTTCCAACAAAATTTCTAATAAGTTTCAGATTATTTCATGACAAATCTTTTACAGTACAATTCCTGATCAAAATTTTCAAATATAAATTTGTTTTCTCACGCAAACAATCGATTTTATTATTTTTTATTTAGAATTTTAAAAAAACATGAAATGTTAAAATCGTGAATCAATAAAAATCGTAAGGAATGGAATCGTAATTCGTGAATCGTAAATGGAAATTCGAAAATCGTAATCCTGAAAAGTAATCAAGAAAAAGTGATTACAGGGTTATTCACTCATATCAACACTTTCATTGAAATTATTAACACTTCTATTCATTTTTATAAATACTATTATTAACTTATATACATGGTTTTTTATTAACAAAGAGCCGGTTTTCAAAAAATATTATTTAATATACAAAAATATCATTAAAAAATTTCTTTCAACATCTTGGTTTAATATCAGAGAAATTCTGTATAAATATCTATAATTTACTTTTAATTTTGACAATGTTGAAAATATGATGAGAATTAATATTTACTTAAAACTTAACAAACAAAAACTTTATAAATGAAGATTCAAACTAAATATTTTTTTAATTTTATTGTCGATTGTTTATTGAGTTACAAATTTCCAAAAAATGTCTGTAATACTCTTCAAATCAATTTAGTTTAGAGAACAATATGTTTATATTATTTTTTAATTGATCCTGTGTTGTTGCTCGAATACGTATACGAAATAGCCTCACCTTAATAGGTGCAAATACAGTTTCAATTGGATTGACATCAGAAGATAAAATGAAAATTTTTAAATTAATCCATGATCATATGATTATTTATTATAAGAGTTATCTAAAAATTATTTTATTAAAAATCAATTTAAATTTCAAGAAAATATATTTTTATAACCATTTTTTAATACTCCATGCATTGCAATATTTATTTATTTATTATTTGAACCCATAAAAATTTTAAGTATACATAAATTATCATCATATCTTCAAGATTGTCAGATTAAAAAATAAATTATAGATATTTATACAGAATTTCTCTGATATTAAACCAAGTACTTGAAAGAAATTTTTAAATGATATTTTTGTATATTAAATAATAAATAATATTTTTTGAAAACCGCTCTTTATTTTTTAAAACAGGCTCTTTATTTTTGAAAACTGACCCTTTGTTAATGAAAATCCCTGTAAATACCAATAAAAAATTTTTAATTCGTTAATTATAACATTTTACTGTTCATTTCATTATTAAAAATCCAAATTACATGAATAAAAATTCAAATTTCATAATTAATAATGCTTAACGACGCTTTGTTTATAGAACCATAATCCGCCCGATTCCATAGTGGCCCCGAGAACTGGACGATGGTAGCAGTCGCACGCAGGGGATGGTCGAATAAGAGATCAGAATCAGTATGCTGTACCCATTTATCTGCGATCCGTATAACTTTAAAATGATTTGGTTTTTCAAAATTTGCGATGGCGGTCTTGAATAAGTCAAAAATATCATCTGGTCGCAATTTTTCCTTCAAAAATAACATATCGATGATTATATTAGCTATGACCTTTGTTGTTCCAAGGGGAGCTACCATCGACGCTGGTGCTAGTCCGAGGTCAACACAGTTTCCTAGTTCCACAAAATTCATTAATGTTAATCAAAACTGTCATGATGGCAGTCTTGTATAATATAACAGGACTTTTGATTTGCACAGGTGCCCTATCGATCGACGTTTTTTCACGGTAACTATGGCGTCTGTGTGCCGTTTCTCTGGAAAAAGTGCAAAACGTGTCAATCGATGGAGCACAGTGTGATGTACATGTGAAAGTGTGCAAAATTGATAAATTCAAAATGTCACAATTTTTAAAAGTGCAAATTATTTTGATCGGTTCAGTGGTTGTGGTGCACATTTTGATTCTCTGACCGACAGTGCAATTATAATTCTGATATATTGATTTGTTTTCTTACAATAGAATTTAAAGCACAAAGTGGTGGAAAAGGTACATAGGTTGTAGAGGTCGAACGAAGCAGAATTTTCAAATTCTGACAGTGCACATAGATAGAAACCCTATATGTCAAGAATTTGAAATTTGAGAACTGCTCGAAATATGCTCTCTTGGAATAAAAAACTAAAAATAAATAAATGTTATGGCGTTTCGTTTTGCATTTCTGTTTTAATAAATTCAGTATTAGAAATGTTACCTGCTTGATATTTGATATTTCCATTTGATGAAGTTCGGAAATTTATATTAATTAAAAGTTTAATTGAAATTAAAGTTTAAAAATTATTCTATTAACTTTTAAAAAAACTGGAAAAATTTTTGGTGAATTAATTTCAGTATTTTAAAAATTATTCTTGTTCTCGTACCGATGTTCGCATTCATATTCACTTACATTCTATCATATTATTTTTTAGACTGCCAAAACAAAATGTCCTTTTTTAAAATAACAAAATTATAATAATTTATTTAAGCATAAAAATGTTTTTATAACATTTTCTGTATTTAAAATAAAAATGTTACTGTTTTTTTTATATTTAAAATTCAAATAGTGAGCTATTTTATCTAGTTTTTTATCTTGCCATGAAGATGGATTACATTAAAACTTTGTAATTGTAACTGTAATTATTTACCTTTTCAACATTATTTATTTTCTTTTCATATTCTATTTAACTAATTCAAACTAATTTAATATATCAATATAAATATATCTTAACACGACAAAGGGCAAAAAGTATTTTAAAAAAATTGTTTAAATAATTATCTAATTAATTCTATAATTCATTTAAAGGTTTGCTTTAATGTAACATTAAGTTATTTTGTTGTAAGAATTTAGTTTAATTTACTTGTTTAGAATGATTATCCCAATCAGGTGTGTAACATGTGGAAAAGTCGTCGGTAACAAATGGGAAAATTATACGGCACTGTTAGATGCCGAATATACCGAAGAGGAAGCATTGAATGCTCTAAATTTAACGAGAATCTGCTGCAGAAGAATGCTATTAGCTCACGTTGATCTGATAGAGAATTGCCTGAGATATGCTCCTTTGGATAATAAATATAAAGATAAATAAATGTTACGGCGTTATTTGCTTAAAGTAAATTCAGTTTTAGAAATCTCGTTGCTTTATATTTCCATTTGTATTTGTGGTTCTATAATTTATATTAATATAAATTTGAAATTAATATTTAAAGTCATTCCATTTTTTTCACAAAAAAATCTATACATTTTTCCTTAATTAATTTTAGAAATTATTACTATTATAAAACTAATGGAATTATCGCTCCCATATCGTTGTTCACTTTCATATTAACTTACCTTCTATCATATTATTTTTTCAGATTGTTAATTGGAAATTCAGCATCATATCTAGAGACACGTCTGAATGAAATCGGAAAATTCAAACCCTTTTAAAAGTCCCGAATTACTTCTTTCGTGCAATCCACCAAATACTTATTTGGTTTTCTCAAATCTAGTTGACGAACGAACAAGTCTTGTTGTCATCCATGTTGGCTTGCCGCATCCACTTCTTTGTTGAAGCATATTTCGATTATTTGCATTGTACTTTTCACAGTTGTTCAATCAATAAAAACTTGAAAATACAATGCAAATGAATAATGCCTTCCAATTAATAATAGTCTTTTTGAAAATGTGAAATATGTTCTCAGAATTAATATTCAACATTAATAATATTATTTTAATAATTATCTCTTTCAATAATTATAATTTCAAATATTCGAAATAATTACTATAAAAATTAATTAAATAAATTTTCTCTTTGTAAATCTTTAACAATTATCCAAAATTCAAGCAGAAACCATATGTTATATTATTTGACTATAAAAGAGGTCAATCAGAACAAAATCAAACAAGAAAAATATTTTAATGAAATATATTTACGAAAAAAAAACAGAAAAGTCAAATGTTCTTGTATTGAATTTCCGGTCACCATCTCCTTACGTACTTTCACAACCGTCCCTTGACTTTTCAATCATAATCTGTGTCTGAAGAGGACTGTTAATGTTGTCAGTTCTATTGCCCATGCCTTCAAATATTTCCAGGCGAATTTATTGCTCTTTAAAAGAAAATAGAAATTATTCTCAGCTGTTTAAAAGATTGTAGCAATTCTACTTTGCTAGTTGTTCCCACAATGATGAATCAAAACTGCTACCGATCTGTCCTGAATGTCAAAATAAGTTCATTTCCAGCACTGGAAATCTGGTACACGAGTGTTCAATATATTCACATGCTCTTTAAAAGGTAAAAATCGCAATAGCATTTTTTTTATAATTACAAACTGAAATTGTGAACTTTGATTGATTAAATAAATCTCAGGAGTTTATGCAACAATATTAATACGTATGCTTCATATATTTATAAATAGCAATATGAATTTCAATATAAATAGGTACTGCTATTAATTTAATTATATTAACAAGAATTTCGACAAAAATAATTAATTTGCGCATAAAACTACCTAGTGACTCTATACGATAATCATATTCATATCATGTAATGGTCTAAAAACAAATTATTAGAACTAAGGTGCCGGCTGCCGGACCGAGTGGCGGCGACCAGCACCTCTTAATTATGGGAAGATGACGGATGGAGGAATTGATCGGCCAGTTCGGTGGACGCCGGTAACCGGTCAGACCGAGTGACCCCGAGCATGCNGCGGCGACCAGCACCTCTTAATTATGGGAAGATGACGGATGGAGGAATTGATCGGCCAGTTCGGTGGACGCCGGTAACCGGTCAGACTGAGTGACCCCGAGCATGCGTCTTGCTGAGTAAGGAACCTACAATCTATCGGCCGCGGCTTCCCGTATCGTGTTACTGGCCTAGTGACCGCCGGAACCGCTCGAAGTAGCGGGTGATCCCATCGATTCGTCAATCCGCGATCCGGATGCTGTATTGATGCGGTCGCGGAGCTCCACCTTGTGCTGCCGTGATGTGCTAGGCAGCGGTGTGGGTGGTTCGCCGGTCGAGTCCGAGCGGTGCGGATCACTTTTATTTTTTATTCGAATTCAATCTCATTATAAGTTTTGATGAGTTTGAAAATTAAAGCAAAATGATATTTATTTTTTTGAAAATTACAAAATTTAAAATTGTGTTGATAAATTTTTTTTGTTTAATTTAATTAAACAAAAGGCAGTTTTTTTCGGTCGTTTGTCCAGAGCACCACAAGAACATAAAGCGATGCTTCGCGTGACTTTGAAAGTCTCACATGCACTAAAAGAAGGAAGTATCATCTCATATTTCGTTTTTGGATCTCCCTTTTTCAAGTCCATCCGCTATTTCATGAAATTAAACTGAAAAATTAAAAGCTCATTTTTATAATCAAATCTTGGGTATAAACGGAGATAAGTATTATTTTAAAAATTTTCATGGCTTTTGAAGTGGCAAATACGTTGCTTAAATTATCACGGGATTGAATTTCTAAAAAGAATCATTAATTGAAGTAGCAGTTCATGTACTTATCCGATTCAAAGTTTTCTCGAAAGTTGTTGTTCTGAATTGAATTTTTTTATGATCATAAGAAAATGTCACTAGATTTTGCCGTTATTTTTAAATTTTCTATATATCAGTAGCTAAAATATTTGGTAACGGATTGCTCACTGTAAGTATCTGAGTTAACTGTATGCAAGGAACGATTTACTACTACTGCTAACTGTCTCAATAATTGACAAAAAACTAACTGAATCGAAAAATTTATTCATCCAACGTTAAATAACATAATAACCTACTCAATTAATAGTAATAATAAAAATCGTGATACTATGATAATAACATCAACACAATATAATTAATACAATCATTTTACTATGTCCCTCATATAAATTATTACACACATGAATCAAGCTTTTTCTATAAATTCTTTTTTTCAGAGGGTTTTTAACATTATAATTCCAAAACTATGAACCTAAAAATTGCCTCACAATCATATAAATTCGTGATTTGTTGAGCAATAAGTCCCTCGCCACTCTAGATTTATGCTCTGGACCTGTTTATAACAATACGTGTAATGGATCTAATTGGAATGACACATCATCTGTGAAAAATAATCAAAGAGCATAGTCGATTGAATAATGGGAGAAATATTGATAAACATAATTTAAAATGTAAAAAGATTTATAAAAGTAAATTTTATTTAAAAAATATGCAATCGGTTTTAAAGATTATTGTAGATTAATATCTATTGTGGTGACATCAAATATAAGAAAATTCCATGTTATCTATTTATTTCATTCTTTTTATTAGCTGTTTTTATTAGAAACCTGTTTTTGAAGTCTTTTTACTCAATCGATTTTCTTCAAACTTTGCACACTTGTTAATTCTCGATAACAATAAATGATTATGTAAAAATTTGATTGAAAAGAACTTAAGATCCAAAAATGGGAAAATTCGGAGTTCCCGAACAATATTTATTTCAAGATATCTACTTATAAGTTATAAGTAGTTTATATTAATTTTTAATGTGTTTTTTTAATTAAAATTTTTTAGATTTTAAAAACTTTGTTGGCAAAGAAGAGTTCTGTCTGCATAAAGAATGGATATAAAAAATTTAATTTTTTTACTTGTATAAATTTATGTTATCTTTTTTTCAGTCTTTATTAGAGGGCCTTACTTTAATCGGCCGCTCCAATGAGTTCGGGAAGGATAAAATACATTATTTTTGTTATTAAAAAATTAAAAATGAATAAACAATTAATTGAAATAGTTATATAATAGTAATAATATAATAGCGATATAATAGTAAAACTTACCAAACTGCTATACTGGAATCAGATCGGAAAACAAAAGTTATCTGTGATTATTACTACTCCGACCAAATCCAACCGAATAAAAAATACATTTCTCTCAGGATCTTTATACCCACCCTGACATACGAAGATGAAGTGAACATTCTCTCGTTAAACTGACACAAAAATTTGATACATACACCCCGTTCAAGTATATATATATCCATGGACTTTAGAAACCGGTTTTTGAAGGCTTCTTATGCAATCGAGTTTCTTCAAACTTTGCACACTTATTCATTCTCGATGGTCATAAATGATTATGTAAAAATTTGATCCAAAAATGGGAAAATTCGAAGTTCCCGAACAATATTAATTGCAAGATATCTACTTATAAATTATAAGTAGTTTATATTAATTTTTATTGTTTTTAATTAAAATTTTTAAAACTTTGTTGGTAAAGTAGAGTTCTGTCTGCATAAAGAATGGATTTAATTTTTTGATGTACTAGTTCTCAGCTAGTTTTTTTGAGCACCACATCGACATTTTTTTAATTCGACACATGAAATGAGATATATGGCTTTATGATATGAAATTTCAAATTGATATACAGTCTCACTAAGTTAAGACGCCCCTCGTTAAACAGCCACCCTCACTAACCACTTAGGAATTCCTGGAACTGTTTTAAATACTATTGAAAACCCCTTTGAACCGCCATTCCCTCGAAGTCCGCCAACCACCAATACAAAATAAGAACACAAATATATGGATCCCTCTTTAAACCGTTAAAGTGAGTGTAAGATGAGTTTTTTTGTAAGATCCCCTTTGAGAAAAAAATATGGATATAGGAAGTTAGACTTGGATATTAATGTTGCAAAAGAAATTACTGATGTCTTGAAAAATGTGAATCAAATTTTAATCATATTATTTTAAAATATTGAGAAAATTAGGTACAGTTCCAGTTCACGTTTATCAAGAGAATTAATTCGTAATGAAATTTAAAAAAAAATGAAATTAAAAATTATGATTTCTAAAATTAATTGTAAAAAAATGGATATTAATGTCGTAAATGTTGTTTCGTTAAACAGCCATTTTTTTTGGAAGCAAGTATGGCGACTTAACGAGTTAAATAATAATATATTAAGAAATTTAAATCATAAAAATTATGAAATTAATATTAAAAATTCTGCATTTATTTTGAATAATTATGTATTTATTATGAAAAAAATCTCAATTTAATATGCAAAATAGACTTTAAATGTAAACTTCATGGTTATTACAACTTCTTCTTGTGTGTAAAGCTGAATCGCAAACGTTTGCACTTATTATTTGTATATTATTTTGTACATAAACACTTTTGGTAAATTTGACCAGTACCAATGGAACCTAGTCTTTTTATTTTTTTGATATTAAATAGATAATTTTTCATATTAAATTGATATTTTTCAAAGTAAATACGATTCATATTAAATGAATTCGGTAAATGCACAAATTCATTTAATATGATATATATATATATTAATATATTAAACACAAATAACACCATTTTAATTTTAAATTTTTATTCGAAAACATGTTTCACCACTTTTGGGTCATCTTCAGTTTTGTATTTAATTAGAAAGTTATTGTTTATATAGAAAGATGAATATTACGTCACAGTGTGTTACGTCAAAATACTCTAATATGATTGGACGAATCACACTGCACATTTAGACTAGGTTTACAAAACTTTATCAAGAGTGCTTCAGTAATTGTCCTTTCATAATTGTGATCAAAGTTACTAATCAAAACCCTCCTTTGAGTTCAATGACATTTCACCATGTGGTCCAAAATTGAGCTTTTTCTACTTGATTGGGTATGTTTTGCAATTCTAGTACGGAGGTGACGATTTGTCTCTCCAATGTACAAGGATTCACACTTGTGACATTTATATTGGTA